>BQKN01067623.1:264754-278581 GCA_022839385.1 Asparagus kiusianus | reverse complement strand
GTTGGCCATCATTAATGATGGCCAACTCATTATCCAATAGGAGGGGGACACCTCACTTGTCCCCCCTATTGGTCCCATATTTTGGGTCCCTGTAGCAAAGCTCTTAGGCATTTCGAATTGGTCGGGGTTCCCAACTCCGACAAATTTAAATATGTGCTAAATTAGTCGGGGTTTTGAACCCCGACTAATTTAGTTGTCAAATTCTGGGCGGGGTCCAAAATAGTCGGGGTTGCCAACCCCGATTAATTAGGATTGCGCTTAAAAAAAGCGACCCACTTTCTAGCCACGAAATTGACGTGACGTGAAAGTGGGTCGATTTTTAATAAAGTTTGAATAGGGTCGAATTTTGAGAATAAAATTGGGAATGTGTTTATTTAGAAAAATTCTTCGTGTAATTAGATATCTAATTCCAAGACTAAGTTCCATTTCCCTTTGTGTGCTTTGCCCAAGCTTAAATACATTGGTTACCATTCTTAACTTATTTGAATAATGAAGGCATATTGATGGATTTAGCTAACAGTGTCTTGCATCGTAGCAGAGTGAACGTGTTGAAAAGATAATGTAATTAGAGAACATTAGAGGGGGTTTTGTGTAAATATGGGTGTAAGATTATATAAGCCAATCTATTCTATCAGTGAGAGTAGGAACCAGAAAACCCTAATTATCAATATGGTATCAGAGCCCTAACCGAGCCGCCTCCCTCTTCAAACCGACGAAATCCAACCCGAACAAATCCGAGGGCTTTGGTCTTCATCTCGGGCTTCGTCTTCACCAGAGGGCCTCCGAAGCCTCTAGATCTCCGGGCGGCGAGGTCATTGACTCTAAGATCATCAACGATCAGGAGGCCTGCTCGGTGGAGTTCTCTTGTAGGGAAGCATCGACGGAGGAGCAGGGCGCGGTGACGTGACCGGCGGCGGGTATGGTGCGATCACGATGATTATAGGGTAGGAGGCTGCGACCATGACGACTGTAGGGCAGGAGGAGACACTCAAATGCAGAGGAGGCCGAAGTCGATGGAGGAGTAGGGCGTCAGTGATGTGATTGTGACTACGGGGGAGGGTCAGATGGCGGGAGCTGGAGGAATCTCGTTTTCGAGTTTGGTTTTTTGATCTGCAGGGAGTGTTGCCGATCAGATACAAGAGAAGAAAAAAAGGATTGTTGTCAACACTGTTTTAAAAAACCTTCGCCTAGTCCGCTTAGGCGTACGCCTAGGCCTAGACGGTACCTAGGCCGCCTAACTAGCATCTAGCGCCTAGGCGATATTTAGGCTGTCCACCTAGATATTATGAGCGTTTAGGTGAGCATTGTCTGCTTACGTGGATTGCATCCTGTAGGTTTTGATTGTGATTTTATGTGTCGTAGCCTACACGTCCTCCAAACTCCATTAACCTCCAAATATGAACACCTTCACTACCTCATCCGATCTTCAGCAAAACCTCATCGACCACCACTTAAATGAAGAAAAAAAAAACACTCATAAACCGCTTAGGCGTCCTCCTAGGCGACTAAGCGTTGGGCGTCAAGTCTGACGCTTAGAAGCGCCCAACGTTTAATGTAACATTGGTTGCCAATCAGATCCAAGAAAAAGATAAAAAATTGGGACATGTATTAGATGATAAAGTAGTTTCGTTCTGCTATTTTTTGTTGTTTTTATTCTAGATCTGTAATAGCTTGTTTAGGTTCCCTCGACAGGTCAGTCCTAGAACTGATGAGAGGAAGAACTGATATCTCACTTTGTTGAGATATCTTGTTTTTTGGTTCTTGTTTCCTTGGTGAAATAAGAATTCTTATTGATCTAACTCTCTTGTTGTGCTGTCGAAGTGCTGTCGAAATTTTCGCTGCGCACAACAAGAATACAAGTTGGATCGATGACGAAGACTGACAGAAATCCGATGGAGGAGATCATCAAGAAGTTGAATCCTGAGGAGATCTCAACACTGATGCAACTGATGAGGTTATTAGTGGGAGAGGGCTCGACAAAGCTACAACCCAAGAAGGTGGAGTGTCACGCCCCGCTTCCCAAAATACACAGGAACCGGGACGTGAATAAGCCCGCGACGTATTAGATTGAGAAGAAATATACACTATCATTTTTTTTCTTTTCTTCTCAATCCAATACGCTAAGCGTCTAGAAATAAATAAAATGCGAAGTCACAGGTCCCCGATCACAACAGCAAGAATATAAAGACAACTCAGAATAATGAGTAGACATATCATCAACAGTAAATCATCCTAGGTGTAGAGGAGCTCAAATCAGGATTGTCAATTAATCAGGACGTTAATCTCCCCTCCCTATTTTAGTGAGAACGGCGAAATCGCCTACAAGAATAAAGTCGGTTCATCTCCATAATTTGGAGGAAAATCAAGACGTATAGCCGACACAGGAATGAAACCAAATACATAGGCACGAAGGCCATCCACCGTAATGATACACAGCCATAAATGAGTCAACGAATACAATACATGGCCATCAATAATATACAAGGCCGGCAATTAATTATACAAGGCTACAACAATAATACGTTTCCCGGCAGCGAATTGCAAAGCAAACCTGTATGGAATTCTAGGCTAATACATTCAAGCATAAGTATAAAGAAGCACGACAAAGATGTGATATCAGACAATAACACGAATCAAATGAGTAATCACATGAAATATAGTTACGAGTCTCAATATGACATGAACATGACTGTATGAGATAACTATGAATCGGACGTGCATGTATAGTATAATAAATTCTTTTAAAATATCTATTATTATAATTACTCAAAATAAACCATTTAATTTTTAAACTAACCTTTAAAAATAATTAGCTTATTAATTCCAAAATAATCCTTTACAAAATAATTTTCTTTAAGTTATTCCTAATCTTTTAAAATCATAAATCTGTTTATTTAAAAGTTCTTTTACAAAATATTTTCTTAAAATATTTTCTCATTATAATTATTTCTAAAACAATCTTTAAATGTTTATTTTTTAATATTATTCTTCAAAAATAATTTCTTTTAAGATATTTCTCACAATAATTATTCTAAAAATATTCTTTAAAAATATTCTTTTCTTTTTCAAAACAACACCTCATAATTAATATTGTTCATCGAACAGTCCCACGCAAATATATCACAACGTACAACATAATCATAATACAGTCTAAACTTGCATATAATTAATTTGCAGATCTAAAATTGAATTGACAAGTCCAGAGAAGTAGGATCTTGCCTACGAGGCCAATGGGGCCTATCGACGATGCGACGGTGCCGATGCGGGTGCTCGGGAATGTTGTTGGAATGTCTCGGAGCTCCGACGGGCTTGTTGGCGGCTAGAAGGGGGCGGTTCTTCCACTAGTTGTGCGTTGACATATGATCAAACAAGTGGCGTGCGTCGGCACTGAGGTGGGCGGCGCGGGAGGAGGGAGAGCTGCGGCTGTTGGTCGGATCTGGGTTCGGGAGGTTCAGAGGTGGGTTTAGGCGGCGAGTCAGAGACGAGGGGAGGCGAAGCTTGAGGAGGGGGCCGACGAGGGAAAGAGGGTGAGAGGGCGGCGGCCTGGGCGGAGCTCGAGGAGGCTGACGGGCTGCAGGGGCTTGGCGGAGTTGGGGAGAAGGTCCGGTCGGAGCTTGGACGAGGCGCTGGCGGCGGTGCAGGCGTGGAGGTAGCGCGGGTCGAGCTCAGGCTGAGGCGGCTGTTCGTGGTCGGGCCGATGACGTCGAGCTGGGGCGTCGGAGCTCAGCGGGGCGGCGTGGACAGCAGGCGAGGGGAACTGACGGCGGCGGGGACTGAGCTGACGGCGTGAGTTCAGAGCTGCTGGAGGGCGGCGGTGCTTGGGGCTGCGCTCGTCTCAGGTGGAGCTTACAGCGACAGGGAGAAGGAGCAGGTCGGAGGGAGTTGAGGCTGGCTGCGGCGGCGCGGTCGGCTCTTGATCGAACGGAGGAGCTCGTGGGGAGCTGGAGGACGAGGAGAGAGAGAAGGGGACGGTGGTGAGGATGGGTTTTCGTTCTCTTTGGGAGGGAAGAGAAAATGATGAAGGGAGAGGGAGCTGATGTGGTTTTTCTTGGGTTTTAAAAGAGGAGAGAGAGAGGGTATGATGAGTGATTGAGTGAGAGAGAAAAGAGGATGAGCTGGAGTTAAAAAGAGGGATTTTTAATGAGATAAAGAGAGAGAGAGAGAGTGATGGTGAGTGATTGGTTGAGTGTGAGAGATTTTGTTGGATTAGAGAGAGTGTCAGAGAGAGAGATAGATTGAGTGTGGGATTGGAGAGAGAGAAGAACGGCGGAGAATTTAATGAGAGATATTGTGCGGGATAGGGTGGTTGGGAGGACGTGGGTTGAGAGCTGGTGGAAAACACGAGGCGGAGGGGTTTGCGTGAATTGGGGAGAGGTATACAGAGTGAACACCGGTGAGAGGAAAAAACACAGGGAAAAATATCCCTTTAAAAACATTTAAAAATATCATAAAATTATTTAAAATAATATTAAAATTTATGGTCAAAATAATAATAACAATAATAATGATGAATAATTAACTATTTATTTAAAAATTTCACCAAAACAATTAAGTTTATAATTAGTAAAAATATTAAAATAACATAATACCGTATTTTTAAATCGTAGTAAATTGGGAAAAATACAAATACTCTTTTAGAAAATAATATTTAATATTTAAAGACCAAAAAAAATTTATTCAAATCAAAATCGAAAATCACGGTCCTTACATGGAGCTTCCACTATCGATGTAAAAATTGATGGACCCACGACATATCTGAGTTGGTCGCGTCGGGTGAAATATACCCTTGTCGGGAGGAGCCTAGAGGGATATCTGACAGGAAAAAAGACTGAGCCGGCTGAGGGCTCTGGAGGTAGAGATGAGTGGAAGTCCATCCAATTGCTGTACATTTGGTGCCACCGTGGATGGCCTTGGGAGGGTGCAGGATGTCTGGGAGAAGTTGAGGAGAACCTACGATGGAGTGGGAAATAACCTGAGGGTATTCCAGATCGAGAAGGAGATCAGCGCTACAGTCTAGGGAGAGAGGACTATACAGGAGTACGCCACAGAGCTAGAGCGCTTGTGGCTCGATCATGATTACTTCTTACCCCTAGCGAGCTGTAAGGACTCGGAATGCAAGGAGCGCGAGGCCTCTTTGCAGAAAAGGACCATGTTATTTCTCCGTGGTTTGGCTCTAGCGTATGAGCAGAGGACGGCGTTGCTACTAACCCAGACGAAGATCCCACCATTGGAGGAGGCAGTCTCGGCTATGATACAGGAGGAGAGCCGTATCAGGCTACAGGCTGGGACAAATGGACTTATAGGGGAGAAGTCTGCACTGGTAGTATCCAAACCGGATAACAATAAATTTAGAGGGGAGACTAGGCAGTGTTTCAACTACGGAGAGGTAGGGCATCTGAAACAGACGTGCCATAAGCCACCCAGGGAGAGGAACTGGGGTGAACGTGGTCAGGTTGGAGGCCGTGGTCATGTCCGTGGAGGCAGGCGAGGTGGAAGAGGAGGCCACCGGACAAACTTGACAGTGACAGAAAGGGAAGAAGAAGCTGAGATGATCTTCACTGATGAGGATCGAACACTCTTGACAGCACTGAGGAGGAAGCAGAGAGCAGTAGGTGATGTGTCTGAGGGGTCATACAGACATACACTACTCTCTCTGGAAGGGAATATGCCAATTACGCCCTTCGTGCACACCCAAACGAGGGAAGACCCACAGCTTGGATAATGGATTCTGAAGCATCCAGACATGTGACAGGCAATGCTAGTGAGTTCTTATCTTACACGGACTTAGCAGAAGCAGAGAGCATCCAGATTGTTGATGGTACAACACATGATATGGTTGGTAAGGGCACTGTTAGTTGTACATGTTCTATAACTTTATCTAATGTTCTGCATGCTATTTCATTTCCTGTTAGCCTGTTATCCA
The DNA here is from genome assembly GCA_022839385.1 of Asparagus kiusianus. Lineage (NCBI taxonomy): Eukaryota > Viridiplantae > Streptophyta > Magnoliopsida > Asparagales > Asparagaceae > Asparagus > Asparagus kiusianus. The sequence goes on along the minus strand of BQKN01067623.1, from coordinate 272,658 downwards.
TTAGTGCCATTATTCTCCAACTAAATTGTATTGTTTCTTTTGACATTCTCAAGGTGATCTTTCAGGAGAAAGGGACAGGACGAAGACTTGGGACTGGGACATGGCGTAGCGGGCTGTAGTACTTGGACCGTGAAGGGATGGACTTAGCGCTGACATCTGTGGTGGAGAGGACGGGAACAGGAGAAGCTAAAGTCTGTGCAGAAGATGAGTTGATGCTTTACCATAAACGAATGAGACATCCATCATTTGGCATTTTGGGTAAAATGTATCCAACTCTGTTTGGAAAAGTAAATAAACAGAAGTTGCAGTGTGATTCTTGTGAGTTTGAGAAGCTAACTAGAAGCTCTTATGTTAGTTCGGGTAGTAGGAGTTATTGTAAGTTTGAAGTAATACACTCTGATGTATTGAGACCTTGCCTAGTGAATTCTATAAATGGATGTAAGTTTTTTATAACATTTATTGATTCCTTCTCTAGAGTCACTTGGGTGTATCTTATGAAAAACAAAAGTGATGTAGTTGGCTGTTTCAAAGATTTTTATAAGCACATCCAGACCCAGTATTGTGCAGCAGTAAAAGTGTTGAAGTCAGATAATGGGACATAGTATACCAACAGAACACTTGAGGAGTATCTGTCAGCTTAGGGGATTCTACACCAGACTACATGTCCATACACCCCAGCTTAAAATGGGATAGCAGAGAGGAAAAACAGACATCTCTTAGAAGTTGCTAGGAGTATAATGATGACGATGAATATCCCAAAGGTGTTGTGGGGACAAGTAGTTCTGACTGCTGCTCACTTAATCAACCGGATGTCCTTGACTGTGTTAGCGTGGAAGTCTTCTCATGAGACACTGAAGGGAGATAACGGGGGGGGGGGGATCCTACCATTGAAGGTATTTCGTTGTGTGCGTTTTGTGAAGGACAACAGATCATCGGTTGGAAAGCTAGACCCTAGGGCTGTGAAGTGTTATTCGTGGGATCCAATGGCATCCAGAAAGGGTATGTTTGCTGGAGCCCGGTGGAAAAAAAATTGTTTGTCAGCATGGATGTGCGGTTTCGGGAGCTCGAGCCGTACTACACAGTGGGGGTTGCTTCACCTTTTGGCGACTTGCCCGATACTGAAGGTATGAGGCAAGAGGGGGAAAATGGTGAGAGCTTAAGGGGGTCAATCCTAATTTCGATCCCGTACTCAGAAGAGAAGGAGGATGAAGACGAAGGGGAGGAGGAGGAGACAATAGGTGTTAGGCCTACAGCTCAGGGGGAGTTGCTTACATACAGTAGGAGGGGGAAGGAGCCAGAGGTGCCTATAGTAACAGTGTCAGTACCTAGTCCCTCGTCCAGCTCTGCTCCAACTCCTGAGATACCTACACCACCCTTCACTCTAGGTAATATCATTCCTACTCCTGCCCCTTTCCCTGCACTAATGTCAGAAAGGAGGACTACTCGCAGTAATGCGGGAAATCCCCCTAAGAGATATGGTTGGGATCTAGCTCAATTTGTTTCCTATTCTTACATATCCCCTTCACACACGGAGCATTCATTGCATCATTAGATTATGTTATTATACCTAACAACTGGTAGGATGCTAAGAAGGATCCAAAGTGGAAGTTTGCTATGCATGAGGAGCTGGGGGCTCTTGAGAAAAATCACATATGGGAGTTAGCGACACTGCCAGCAGGAAAAAGAGCAGTGGGATGCAAGTGGGTGTTTACTGTAAAGCAGAACCCAGAAGGGAAGGTTGAACGATATAAGGCACGACTGGTGGCAAAAGTGTACAGCCAGACATACGACATTGACTACGATGAGACTTTTACACCAGTGGCGAAGATGAGTACTGTTCGAACGCTGATTTCTCTGGCAACAAATGGTGGATGGGAACTACACCAACTGGATGTGAAGAATGCGTTTCTTCATAGAGATCTAGTGGAAGAGGTGTATATGGAGATACCACCTGGATGTGACACAGGACAGACATTGGGTAAGGTCTGCAAGCTGAAGAAGTCTCTGTATGGACTAAAACAGTCCCCTTGAGCATGGTTTGACAGGTTTAGAAGAACCATGGTTCGTATGGGATACAGACAGATCAATGCCGACCATACTGTATTCTTCAGAAGAAGTGGGGGTCACATCACTATGCTGACAGTGTATGTGGATGACATTATCATCACAGGGGATGATGAGAAGGAGATTGCTCAGCTTAAGGTAAGATTGAGCAAAGAATTCGAAGTGAAGGATTTGGGTCAGCTTCGATACTTTCTTGGGATAGAGATAGCTCATAGACCTAAGGGGATTGTTCTCTCCCAGAGGAAGTATGCACTGGATCTTCTTACAGAGACGGGGATGTTGGGGTGCAAGCCTGCTGCTACACCGATTGATTAGAGTTTCAAGCTGAGTGCTGAGACAGGAGAACCTGTTGATCGTGAGAGATATCAAAGATTGGTGGGCAGGCTGATCTACCTGAGTCACACACGTCCAGACATCTCATTTACGGTAAGTGTGGTGAGCCGCTACATGCATGACCCAAGGAAGGGTCATATGGATGCAGTATATCAGATACTGAGGTATCTGAAGGGGGCCCCTAGCAAGGGTTCAGGAGGAGTGGCCATGTGAATATTGAGGGCTACTGTGACTCAGATTGGGCTAGCTGCGGAGATGATCGGAGGTCTACCTCAGGGTATTGCATATTTGTAGGAGGCAACTTAGTCTCCTAAAAAAGTAAGAAGCAATCTGTGGTGGCGAGATCAACAGCTGAAGCAGAGTACAGAGCCATGACCTTGGGGGTTACGGAGTTGATGTGGCTGAAGAACATGCTGGTGGAACTGAATCTTGATCAAGGGGCCAAGATGAGTTTATGGTGTGATAACAAGTCAGCTATCAGCATCGCCAACAACCCAGTTCAGCATAACAGAACTAAGCACATCGAGATTGGTAGATTCTTCATCAAGGAGAAGCTGAACAGTGGGTTACTGGAGTTAGGTCATGTTCCAACTAAGGAGCAGGCTGCAGACTGCTTGACTAAAGGGCTTAGCTCGGTAGATCTAGCTAGAGGGTGTGACAAGATGGGCTTAATAGATATCTTTCGCTCATCTTGAGGAGGAGTGTTGAAAAGATAATGTAATTAGAGAATATTAGAGGGGGTTTTGTGAAAATGTGGGTGTAAGGCTATATAAGTCAATCTATTCTATCAGTGAGAGTAGGAATCAGAAAACCCTAATTATCAATAGAACGCAATATTGAAGGAACTTTTCTTTCTTGCAGTTACATCCATCGATCTGTACTTAGAAGGATAAACTCCTTTGGTTGAAGGAACTTGACCAACTAAAGTGGGCTATGGCTTCAACAGTTTCATTAGCTCACAGTAATTCCCAGCTACTTAGACCTAATGATGTCCAGAGCTACATTGGCTTGAGGCTGATGACGGCTCAGATATCTATGCGTACCATGCCAGTTGCCAAGGCGCGACCTCTAACGGTCATTAGAGCAAGCAATAAACAAGAGACATCAAAGAGCAACGAACAAGAGACATCAAATAGCAATAAACAAGAGACATCAAAAAGCTCAGGATTAAGCAATGAGGAGTGTGAAGCTAATGCTGTTGCTGGGAACTTCCCTGATCCTCCACCATTTTCGAGACCATCTGCCCCCAAAGGAACCCCAAATGTCAAACCACTAGTATGTATGATCTAGCCTGTTGAATTGAATGCAAAAGTATTTCTAGCCATTATTATAAGCACCAATTTGCAACTTGTATATTGCTTCCTTATGGTGGTTCAACCTTTCTCCATTGATTTCTCCTTTGAGAAATAATTTCTGTTGTGTTTTTGTTCATCCTCAGTCGCTCACTAGGCGCCCACGTCGAAACCGGCAATCTGCTGCATTGAGGGCTTCTTTCCAGGAGACACATCTCACACCTGCAAACCTTGTGCTTCCTCTATTTATTCATGAAGGTTAGTTTTAGCAAATGCAGATTGATGTTACCCATACTTTTTTACATTTCTGTAATATTACGAGAGATGAAGAGTAATAGAAAAGAAAACCCCTCCTTCCCTGTTGTAAAACTCAAAATTTAATTATTACAGGTGAAAATGACACCCCAATTGAAGCTATGCCTGGATGTTTTAGGCTGGGTTGGAAACATGGCCTTCTTGATGAGGTGAGGACTCTTTGAAATAAGTTTGGGGAACCTTTCCCCAGAATTGATGGACTTCATGTTGGCTATGAGCAATACCTGTATTTGTTGGTAGTAATACATTGAATAATTTTATTGCAAATGACAACTTTTTTTTCCAGAATGTTCAAAACATATATTTACCTTTCTCTTGTTCGCTTTGCATTTTTCCTAAATTTCAGATCTACTTCGTGATATTTCCTGACATTTATTCTCTGAGCCTGATATTGACTCACGCAGTGCTCCTCTGATGCAGGTTAACAAGGCCAGGGATGTTGGTGTCAATAGTTTTGTGCTTTTCCCAAAAATTCCTGATGCACTAAAGGTTTTTCTTTGATTCTGCCTAAAACCTGTTATATTCATTATCTTGTTTATCTATAGTGTTGATCGTGTATTCTCTTCTCAGTCACCAACAGGGGATGAAGCATACAACGACAATGGTCTAGTCCCTCGAACAATACGCTTACTTAAGGATAAATTCCCTGATATTGTAAGCCATTTTCCATTCTGCATTCATGGTTTGGTTCTCTTTATAACGATATGGAGTTGACTAGGGCTTCAAACTTTTGTAGGTCATTTACACTGATGTTGCATTGGATCCTTATTCCTCTGATGGGCATGACGGGATTGTTAGGGAAGATGGTGAGTGAGATTAGTCCTAGGCTCCTAGCTCAGATCTCTATCAAGTTTAGTTTCCATAATCAAAATCTGCAACCCGTTGCATCCAGCAATTTGTATCTTTTGATGTAGCAGTCATTTAAATCTTTTTGAAACTTGCATCTGAGCGTCTTTGTGATTTTTAATGAGAATCAAAGGATTCGTGACTCAAGCATTAGTGATCTCTGTCTTAATATAGGCCGTGCAGGAGGCAATAAATATATTTGAGCATATTTGATTTAATGAATAGGTTTGTAACTTTTTTAGGCCAATTTGTTGGAAAATTAATGGCAGTACTACATTTCTGGTAATTATTGATCAGATATATTTATGTATCTATGTATATGTTACGTATGAGGATAAAACTCATTTTGTTAAATGAACTGTCTAGAGATAATCTACTAGCAAGACCCTTTCTGCCAGTCCTCACCACTATCTCTTGTTAGCTTATTTTGTTGAATGGGGTTGCAGTCAATTATGAGGATCTGAAGGTTATGCCAATTTAATCTAGTTATGTGGCTTTTTAACAGGAGTTATCATGAATGATGAAACAGTTCATCAGTTGTGTAAACAGGCTGTTTCTCAGGTACTAATGAAAATCTCAAACATAAAGTTGTAGTTAAGATTTCCTCACCCTAAAAGCTTCTAGTTAATTCATATGTTCTTCAATAGGCCCGGGCAGGTGCTGATATTGTCAGCCCTAGTGATATGATGGATGGCCGAGTTGGAGCAATTAGAGCAGCTCTTGATGCGGAAGGTTTTGAGAATGTTTTGATCATGTCATACACTGCAAAGTATATACAAAACTTCCTCCTTTTTAACAGATTTTCAAGTTCCTATATTGTAATCAAAATCTGAAGGATTATGTACGAATCTCATTACATGAACAGGTATGCCAGTTCATTTTATGGTCCATTTAGAGAAGCTTTAGATTCAAATCCACGCTTTGGGGACAAGAAAACGTATGTATTTCTATAATACCAACTATGACTTTTTTATTTTTCAATCATTCATCTTGTTATATTAGACTAAGTATTTCTGCAACTTGTTGGATAAAGTTACCAGATGGATCCAGCAAATTATAGAGAAGCTCTTGTGGAGATGGAAGAAGACGAGGCTGAAGGAGCTGATGTTCTTCTGGTCAAAATCTTATCTGTATCTCTAGATAATTCCTTTGCATTAAACTAGAGCCCTCGGATTTGAACCTTCTTAATAACATGCACTGCTTGCAGGTGAAACCGGCAATGCCTTATCTGGATGTTATACGGCTACTTCGAGATAGTTCATCTTTACCAGTTGCTGCATATCAGGTAAAACCGTGATTTTGTGTCACTTAAAGATCCTTTCATTAATCTCCTCTGTACATATCAGAATTCTCATGTGTCATAAATTTGAATTAAGAAGTGTCTGATAATCCATTACTCTCAGAAAGAGAAAAGAAGTATTTTTTTGTAAGTAATGGACCAGTAGCAATAATAAGTTATCATTTCAGGTGTTTTTCTTCGCATCTGTCTTTTCTGTTCTTTAATAATGTTTCAGTTTGTAAAGATTCATTTGTGTGGAGCAGAGTGGAGTGATGAACATGGATATGCTTTATATTTGTTATTTTATTCCACCACAAATTGGGGTTATTTGCTTAATTTCCATCTTAATATTTTCTTAGATGTTTCAAATAAAATTGTACCTTCAAAGACTAGAGGCAACTATATATTACATGGATGAGGGAGAATTCTAATAAGGTAGATATAACTGAACCAGTGACCTAGTATTATTGCATTGACTGGTATCATAAAGGAAAAAAAACTGAAGATCTGTTACATATTACAAGCAGCCTCTACACCAAGCACCATGTTGTAGAAATAAAAGAATACTTTCGAAAGGAGGAATAAATGTTTTATCTTATATTATAAAGTTCTATATAGATTGAAAAACACCCTATAGAAGTTATAAATCTCCCGTGGGCACTACAAAGTTTGGTTGGAACATTTCATTACTTCAACCATTTCTTCACTTAATCAGAAGTCTGTACGCACATCTTGACCAAGCGTGTGCTACAGCCAATTACGTTGAAGTATTCATTTTTCTTCATATTAAAAAAAAAGGAAAAATGATAACAGTTTGATTCTTACAAACTTCTAGATTTCTACTTAAATAACATTTACGTGCTGCTGAATGACAGTCTTAACTAGCAGATAATTTCTGTTGCTTGCTCAAAGTAATTAATTATGCATGTTATTAACATGCTTTTTCTTTGTTTTAATTTGTTTGGTTTTTTCTTGTTTGTTTAAGGTTTCTGGTGAGTACTCTATGATAAAAGCTGCTGGAAAACTTAAAATGATCGAGGAAGAAAAGGTCATGATGGAGTCACTGTTATGCATCAGACGAGCTGGCGCAAATATCATTCTTACTTACTTTGCTCGTAAAGCAGCAACCCTCTTGCGTGGGATGAAGTAAACATAGACCGAAGAATTCCTAGAAGAAAATAGTCCCGGGAAGACACGAAGGAACCTTTTAGTTTTTGTGAGTTAATAAATAATCATTGTTCTCTCCCTTTGTCTAGCTTTGCTTGATCATTTTAGAGAAGTTTATTGCAGTGCAGTTGTAACTGTTATAAAGTATACTATCTTGATTTAGTTTAGGTTACTGTTGATTTATGGTTGGATACTTTCACTTTAGCTTTCCATCCTTAATGGTAATGAAGTATCACTTGTCTTTCACTTGGTTTGCTGGATTGTTTTCCTTGATAACACTCAATTGTGTCATGGGAAACTTTGTGCAATGTTGCAATGAGTTGCACAGCAATTTGCTAATACTCCAATGTAAATTGAAGTATTACGTATTTTCTCTACTTGCTGCTGGTTAGTAACAGAATCCTCAATTTGTGTCTGGCCAATTTAGAGTAAGCCCATTCCCCAGTCAAGCTCATCAATTCTGTGATGAGCTATTATCTCTTCGCATGTATGTCTATGCTTTTGTCTCTGGATGATATCATTTCGGATAATAAGTTAGGCGAGATCTCAATAAAACCATTCCTGAACTCCAACTCAACTCCCCACCTGAACTCCAACTCGACTCCCTA
>BQKN01067623.1:240421-264654 GCA_022839385.1 Asparagus kiusianus | reverse complement strand
TCAGAAAGTTTGACAACTGATACAATTAGTGGAGAACTCTTTGCCGTTTGGATCTTCGTTAACGCCACCACCACCACCACCACCACACACACACATACAAGAAAGAAAATAAACAAACCAACTACAACTCTTCATTATTTTCTTTCCGGGATAAAACTTCGAGATGATTGTGCTAAAATTCTTTGTGATTTAGCTCCAGTCTGGACCTAGTTCTCCACTAATTGTATCAGTTGTCAAACTTTCTGATGAATTGTTCAGCGCTTCCCAATGGAGGAACTGTGGTCATACAATTTGAGATATTTCATTCAACCAGTAGTTGCCTAATTTTATATTACCTCTTTAAAAGTATATAACCTGGTGGAAATTGTTTTCTGTCTTTTTCATCATTTGTCATTGATGTTAATTGCTCTCTTCACTCAAGTTTCTTTACAATAAAAGTCAATTAAAGTTTCTTCTTACGTTAAGTAGTGCTCCATATGCCTGCAAAGAAACTGCACTGCACTGTAAAGGTGATTCTAAAACCATGGATTGTACAATAATGTGTGCATCATTAATGCATTGAAGCTAAATTAATCTGTCCACCTAATCTAATGCCATTATCTAAAACAAAAAATTTCTTGAGGACTTTCACAAAAGCTGTTATCACTAAAGAGTGCCATTGGTTACTAAACAAAGTATTGACAAATGCTTGCTTCTGTTAATCGTATTTAGCAAGTTCTTCTACACAAACAAACACGGAACTATCCTTTTTTGTGAACATTGTCAAGCTGCTCACATTTTCCTTTGCTTTTCTTCTTATGACTCTTTCATATTCAACTTGACTTCTTTTAAGTCTCAGGAGTTACTATAAGGTAAGAAACATTTCAATTAATCATAAATTTTGGTAATGGAGGAGATGGTAGAGTTCACATTCATCATGTGACTGTTGGCTTTGACGTACGCACATTAAGGCACCCAGCAATGTGATACTATTTCAAGGAAAACAATAAGTTAAGACTATTTTTATTAGCTTTAAATGATGACATTTTTTTTCCTGTCTATGCAACTCATAAATACTCAACCACAAACCAAATACACTGCAAGGTTTCGATACACGATACATCCTTGGAGGTCACACGGAATCAATACTCTATACCAGACACATGTTAGCATCAGCAGAATCTTTGCCACACCTCTTATGGAAATTGGCACCCTTTGGTAATCATAATCACTAAGACATTCAGTGGATTAAGAATCACAATTAGTCCCCTTTATTCCTTTGTAAACACACCTCAAAATCAATTTATGCATCAAGCATTAGTCAAGCACGATATTGGTCACAATTCATACAGTTAGACCTTCTGTTCATTCTCGAAGACATGAAATCTGAAACTAACCAAACAGAAGAAAATTGATCCCAACTAGAACTTGCATCAAGGCCGTCTTAAGAAAAAGTTGCATATTTTTAATGCCTATCCCCTTTTTTTTCTCGTTTGCTTACTTCTCCTGGCAACCGTATCCTGTCCATGAAGAACGAAAAGACTTGTGCAGTCCTCTTACTGTCGACACCGACACCTCATTTCTCTCATCGTTCATTCATGTGTTTTGTATTACTGATTGTGTCTTTAAGCTCGTATTTATTTTTTTTAAAGCTTCTCTCTGGATACTTTTATCATGTTTATGCTGATCAGGCCTGTAGGGTCCTTGACGGTTGCAGTTCTAAGTATATGTTGATCGTTAGGATCTTGATCTTTTATGTGGAGTGAGATAAAACTAGAGTTGGGCACCCTAAATATTTTACACAGAGGAAAGTAAGGAGAAAGGGAAAATGCGTCAACAGATAAATTATGTTGTCTGATAGATGTAATTTGCTGGAAGCAGAAAGTCCTGGAAATTTTTGCTGCATTCCATTGTCATCTCATCCTTGTCATCAGTTCATTGTTTTTATTATACTAGAACACCCTTCTTAATTCCAGTTAACCAAACTTTGCCTTCAATGCTGAAAGAAGAAGAAAAGAAATTGTTTTTGACTGTCCTCTCAGCCGAGAGGAAATAAAATGAACCAAAAGAAAAAGAAAAAAAGAAAAAAGAAAAATAAGCTAGATGTGATATTATCAAAACTTCTTAATGCAATCGATCCATCATAAAAGTCTTACATATGAACCCCAAACTGATCCACAAATACTTGACCTCCATCTTTGACAAAAGAAACAGAGGATGTGGACATTAATGGATCAAAGGTTTTCGGCCTTTAACTTCAACTACAATATCACTGTTTCCAAGTTCTTCAGAGGCTGAAACTAAAATTTTCTCTAGCTTTTGCAACTCTTTCTTTTCTTCCCTTAACTTTGCATTCTCATGAAGGATCTCATTGCAGCCCCTCATGCCTCTATTGAGCTCATCAAGAATCTGGCGGTTGGCTGTACGCAGACCAATAACCTGCGACAACAGCTGATCCAAATGTTTCTGCTTTCTCATTCTTGATCTTCTAGCAGACTCCCTGTTTGATATCATGCGCCTCTTTCTTCTCTCGTCAGATATAAGTTGCTTCTGCTGTTCCTCTGCTTCATCAGAAGTTGAGTTGCATGAACTTGTGAAGATAAGTTCATTGGCCAAAGGTATCATCATTGGATTTGGCGCAAAGAGATTGTTAAAGTTCAACGAAGGGAAGCTGGTACTATATGAATCACAGTGTGCTCGGTATGATGGAGGGTTTGATGGTGCAAGGTATTGGATACCGGCGAACTCACAAGGATACATAATTAGAGGTTGTAAATTAGAGAAAATTGGAGGGTAGAAAGAAACAGAGAGAACTGAAGAGAGTACTCTGAAGGTGTTGGAGGAAGGGAAATTGGAGGTGGATAATCCTTTTATAGAGAAAACAAAAGGGGTCCACTTCTAGGAATCAGACTCTTCAACTTGCTCAGGTAAAGAAAACAGCCAACACATAAGCAACATCCACAACATTACCGTGATGTTGATGGATGGTAAATGATGCATGCATGCTTTTAGTAAACTATTCAGTTGGCTCTGCTCACTGGAACAGCTGGTTTCTATGAATCCTTTATTAATGCACGTTCCCCAAATAACATATATTTGCATTGATATAAGAATTGACAGATCTTGGATTTCGAGATATCTTGAATGCTTGATTTTAAAGAATAACTGCAATCCTGCAATACACACACATATATATAAGGAATTTGCATTGATATAAGAATTGACAGATCTTGGATTTCGAGATATCTTGAATGCTTGATTTTAAAGAATAACTGCAATCCTGCAATACACACACATATATATATAAGGAAAATTCCTGCGATGCTATCACGTGTCAAATTTTAATTCGCTTATCACACATTAGCATTAATTACTAAAATAACAATTAAAATTCGGTATTAATTTAAAATTTAAATATAACAAGGATTTGGATGTAAAAAAATCCCACATTTCCTTCCTGCTTTCTCATCTTCCCTAGAGGCTGAATTTTAAAATTGATACGAGTGGATGAATGATCAAACGACGACGGGTTCACTCCAAACTTGGTGTGTTGGGGTTTTAGAATATGTAGATCAAGTTCAACGGAGCGGATCATCCACAATGTAGCTCAATCATGTGATTTTAGGCCGCGTCCTTAGATAATTATCTAAGGCGTCACCTTAGGAACACTTTTCCAAATATATATATATATATATATATATATATATATATATATATATATATATATATATATATACACGCGCGCGCTCTTTCTGAAACCTTTTTGAATTTCTCAAGTTGGTCACAGTTTTTTAGTTCCAGGCTAAGTTATCTGCAAGCCAAATGTGCTTATAATTGTGGGCATGAGAAAAGTATGGGTGCGGCTGTTCGATCGTGATCAGGCTGCAAGGAAAAGTAGAGGTGTTGTGGTCATTAAGCTAGGCTCTGGTTGGCTAACAGTGACAAGCATTCAGGGTTGCGTACTGATGTTTCGGTGTAGTTGGATGACACTGGATTCACTGCAGATTCCGGGTAGTTGGTTTTCATCCATGGAGACGTACAGTTTTTGTAGCTGGAGATGTTTCATTAAACCCTTATTAATGAATATGAAGGCGTTACCCGCTGTTATTTATATTTAGAAAAACTAATGCTTGGGTCATTGTGGGTGTTTTGGGTTAGTTTTCTTCTCTTTTTCCATTTTTTAATTCCTTGAAGGTCACTTCGTGGGAAGTGAAGGCATTGTTTAAGGTGAATGAAAATGACCCCCTGAATGGTGCTAGGATTTTAGATGGAAAGGATAATTAGGATGTAGGCCTCTAGAAATTGCCCGTAAGTTTCTTCATCAATTGTATATAATGTATTCATATGTTGACTTGAAATCTTTGTGGAGATTCTGGCTTCCATTAGTGCCTTGTTGGTTTCTGTTTGCATTGACTGTGTCATTTTGATGAGATCTCTGTGGGGATAACAAACCTGAGAAATGTGAAGTTTGTGCGCAAGCCAAGCTGACGAGAAAGCCATTTTCAAGTTTCACGAGGAGCACCAACTTGTTGGATCTGATTCATTCAGATACTTGTGACTTCAAGAGCTTCGTCACTCGTAGCGGCAAGAAGTACTTCATCACCTTCATTGACGACCATTCTCGATTCTGCTATGTTTACCTGCTAAAATCTAAAGATGAAGCCTTTAGCAAGTTTGTCGAGTTTCGGACTCGAGTGGAGAAGCAGCTTGGACTACAAGTGAAAAGACTCAGGAGCGACAGAGGAGGAGAGTACCGATCTAAGGAATCGGAAGTATACTTAAAGGAGTATGAAATCATTGCTAAAACTACTGCTCCGTATTCTCTAATGGGATTGCAGAAAGAAAAAATCGCACATTGACCGAGATGGTGAATTCGATGCTAACACATCTGGTCTTCCTACCTGCTATTAGGCAGATGTTTTACTAATGACAAACTGGATTCTAAACATAATACCCTATTTCAAAACTGATAATACTCCTCATCAGTTATGGTTGGGATATCTAGATTCTTTGGATAGTCTCAAAATGTGGGGGTGTCTCGCATACGTTTGATTACCAGATATCAGAAGGCTAAAGCTCGAACCAAAGACAAATTAATGTGTATTTCTTAGCTTTGTTGGAGATAGCAATGCGTGCAGGTTCCTGGTCATTGGAACCAACTCCATCATTGAAGCTCGGGATGCAGAATTCTTTGAGGATAACTTTATCAAAGATAAAAGCTTATTGCTCAAAGATATAATAGAGAATGCTAGTGCGTCAGATGTACAAGAGGAGCCAGTTTTGTAAAAAACTAAATTTGTCAATGATGAAGGAGTTATCGAACCATTTTCCAAGCGTATCAGAAGACAGAAAGATTTTAGAGATGACTTCATCACCTATAATGTGGAAGGAGATCCACAGACTTTTCAAGATGCAATGCAGTCAACAGACATTCCAATAAGCAATACAGTCAACAGCCGTTCTTATGCGAAAAGAAGCTATAGATGATGAGATGGATTCATTGATCCAAAATCACACTTGGAAGCTGGTGGATGTACCTAAAGGTGCAAGGCCTATCAGCTGCAAGTAGATCTTCAAGAAGAAGCTTCGTCCCGATGGTACTATTGAGAAGTACAAAGCAATATTAATGACGAAAGGATTCTCTCAAAAAGAATGTATAGATTTCTCCGATATCTATGCACTAGTTTGCAGGATCACTACCATCAGAGTGCTTATCGCATGGACGACGATAAAAAGATTTGGCATACATAAGATGGACGTGAAGACTGTATTTCTCAATGGAGATCTCACAGAAGAGATCTACATGGAGAACCAGAAGGATTTGTTGCTCCAGCTGGTAAAGTTTATAAACTTGTTAAGTCTCTATATGGACTTAAATAGGCACCGACACTCTGACATGAGAAGTTCGATAGGGTTGTTCGTAATAATGGGTATCAAGTTAATGAATCTGATAAGTGCCTATACATCAAGGTCGCTGAAGGAAAGGTGGTGATTATCTATCTCTATGTGGATGATATGCTCATCATTGGGAGTGATTTGGAGATAGTAATATCTACCAAAATTTTTTTTCAACACAGTTCATCATGAAGGACCTTAGAACTGCAGACGTGATTCTCGGAATCAAAATCATATACTCTGAAGAGGGTATTGGATTGTCTTAATCTCATTATGCCGAAAGCATGCTAAGAAAGTATAGCTACAACGACCTGCCAGAACTATCCGTGACATACGATTACAACAAGAAGGTTCGACCGAACACTAAAAGACCAGTAAAGCAGCTGAGGTACTCAAAGATCATTAGGAGTCTCATATACACGATGAGCTGCACAAGGCCAGACATTACATTCGTTGTAAGAATGCTTAGTAAGTTCACAAGGAATCCTGAAAAGCTTCACTGGGATGTTGTCCAGAGATTAATGAGATACTTGAAAGGAACTATAGGTCCAGGCCTATTCTACACTGGATATTCCATTGTAATCGAAGGTTATTCAGATGCGAGCTGGTGCTCAGAACCAGATGAGTGCAGATCTACTGGAGGATTTGTCTTCATCATGGATGGAGCTGCCGTCTCGTGAAAGTCTAAGAAGCATACTATGATTGCACAGTCATCGATAGAATCTGAGTTCTTCGCACTATGTGTTAAAGGAGATGAAGCTGCATAGCTCAGTTGTTTTCTCCGAGACCTTTCATTGACAGAATTACAAGACGCAATTACTATCTATTGTGATAATCAGGCGGCGAGTGTTGTGGTAGCGAACTCGATGTTCAATGGAAAGAAGCAGGTCATTCGTCTGAAGCATGGTTATTTGAGAGAGCTCATTTGTTAAGGAGTCATCTCTGTGATTGACGTTCAATCTTCAGAGAATATGGCTGATCCTTTGATTAAGGGTCTGAAAAAGGACATAGTCGAAAGGACGTTTGCTGGAATGGGTCTCAAAATTTTGTAAGTCTTACAAATACTTACCATTTATATCAAGTTTTTAGTTCAAAGCTTATGCTACTAATGATAGGATAATTGGTTCAAAAGTCAAGTAATATTTACAAAGTTTGGTGAGTCTTATAAATATTTATCATTTACATCAAGTTATTAGTTCAAAGCTTACGTTACTAATAACAAGATGATTGGTTCAAAAGTCAAGTAAGATTTACAAGTAAAATCCTATCATTATAAAGAGGATGGCTATTAAGTCTTAATGAGTCTAAAGTATTTCGGATGATAGGTAATATCCCTAAAGGACTCACCGATAATTCTATCATGTAAATGGGTTGGCTATTAAGTCTTAATGAGTCTAAAGCATTTCGGATGCAGGGCGTTAGATAGGAAACACGCCTAAAGGAATCATCTAGAATCCTATCACGAGAGAGGATGACTCTTAAGCCTTAATAAGTTTAAAGCATCTCGGATGCGGGATGTTGGATAGGAAACATGCCTAAATAACTCGCCTTTGTATGGATGGAGATTTAGTCGTCTCCTATGATGTCTTGCAGAAAGATACCTGGAGCCTTAGTAGAAATCAGGACATGCACAGGGTCATAAATGTGCAAAACAAAGGCAAAGGCAAAGACAAGTGTGGTTCAAAGTGAAAGCTACTACAGATGAGTTTGATCTTGTGTGATCGCTAGAATTTTAGACATGTGTGCTGGTTCAATTCTTTGCGACACCATGCACCTATCTTTTATTTAGTTGGTCTAAAGAGGATTCAAGTCCTTGCCACATCTACTTTATGCACAACGATTGATACGATGACACCGTTACACAATAAATTTATTTCCACAAGGTTTGGCACCGTCCTACAGAAAAGTTTGAAAATGAAGAAAAACAAGTTTGAAAAAGAAAATGAAATGTGATTTAAAGAGTTGTGGGCCCCACATGAATAGAAAAATGATATTATTTTATTAGTGCATAGTGTTTTTTCAAACATTATAAATAGACCTCAAACTCTTAAGGAAAATTCATTCTAAAAATAACCACCAATATAAAATACATATACAGATATATGTGTTGTAAAATAGCCGATGCTTGTAGGAACATTGTCTGAACCGAAAGGTTTCAATAAGATTGAGGAGATCGTTGCCTTGGCCGAAAGGTCTTATAGATCGAGGAGATCGTTGCCTTGACCGAAAGGTCTTATAGATCGAGGAGATCGTTGCCTTGACCGTAAGATCTTATAGATCGAGGAGATCTTGACAGTACTGGATCGGTGCACACCAGAGTACTGTACTGATGTTCCTGGAAGCAATTTGGCATTGGGATCCTTGCATCATAGTAGGCCAAATATTGCTTTAAACACAGCGTTTTACAAACGCATAACAGCTGAGTTGAAAATTTTTAAATTACAACACTTCAGCTTTCTTTCTAGTTTTTCTCTGTTTTATATCTGTATTATTCCAGATTTAACCACAGGTGCCAACAATCTCTAGCACTCGACTTTTTATTATTCTTGAGAAAAAACCTTCAAGAGTAATTATATTTCACTATTCCAATTTTAAGGTTATTTCTTTCCCTTGATCAGTTCAGTGGATAAATTTGTATTGTTGCTCTTGACTATCAGGAGAACTGGCTCGCAGTCATTAATTTAATGCTTTGTAGGTTTTAGCTTCATATCTGCATCAACTTTCTCATATAAACCATTTATCTTCACTGTTAGCTTCTGTTTATGCAACATCTGATATCACGGTGAGAGATTGAAAGTTCTTATATAGTATATAAATTATCAAATTATCCTCAACTTTATTAATTGCTCTCTCTTTCTGTTAATAATATTTCATGTCATGTTTCGTGACATCTATCATCCCTTGATTTGAGCTGTATCTGAAATTCTATGGTGTAGTAAATAGTGGATTAGTACCAACCCTTATATTTAATTCTTTGATATCATTATATAGTAATACCTGCCACGTGTTGATTCATGAAAGATGAAAGAAGCTCATTAATAATTCATCCTTTTTTGGTTTCTAGGTAGAGTATGACATTTCCTCTTAAAGATTAGTAACACATGCCCAGTTCTAAAGTTATGCAGGTTACTATATTCATACCACACAGGAGCATACTGATGATAATAATGCTGTGTTCATTACTTGTGACAGCACTATAGTTCTCCTCTGCCACTTATCCTGATCAATATACGTACTCAATGCAAGCTTTTCCAATCCTTAAGTAACTTTCGTACACGTATATTTCGAATTTGTGGCCATAAGTAGCTTCCGATTTGATTAATGCAATGTTGTCTCCTTGATCATAATCTCATGCATTTGTATAATGTTTCATGAGCAGCTACTCAATTTTGAAGTACAATGCTTGTCTATTCAACCGACATATGATGCGAGATTGCGGCTCTTTTAGAAATATATTAGTGTTAGTTGTGTTCAGCTGTACAAAAGGTTTTGTTAGTAATGACTAATGAGGATTAGAGTGAACACCCCAACTCTTGGAACTCTTTGATATTGTTATCTAATCTAATCCTCTCTACATCGAAGGTGTTGATTTATGAGGAAAGGTTAGAAGTTGATAGGTATAGAAGTTGATAGGTAACTTTCTTTTATTTTATAGATATGATAAACTTCTAGTATAAGTAGCGACGTGGGAGGGAATAGTAAAGCTCTCTTTGACACCAGGAGAAGTTTTTCATTTTTATATACGAGTTTCTGGCGAGTTCTGGTTAGATGTTTGCAGATGAGGTCATTAAAGTAATTAGTGAAGTATGGACTTGTTTGGATTTAGATTTTAGCATTAGTTCAATATATTATGATGTATGATTCCTTCGGAGCCTTTACTAATGTCTTGCCTCTTGTTTAACTCTTGACTGCATTCTCAACTAAAGATCAAATTAGGGACCTCAGCTACAAATTGAAACTCAGGGACATGCGTACGCGCACGCATACACGAAACAGCAGTCAGGATATACGATGACAAACTATGGAATTACTATAAAATTCATCGAACAAGTGGAATAAGTACTGATTCCAACTTGAACGACGGTGCTGTGACTGGGAATAAGTAGTCTGTCTAGTTTTCGCCATTTCGAAGATAAATAGGAAGTGAACAGATCAGCGAAGTGATGCTTTCAATACTATGATTTTAATTGCTAAAACTCTGAAAATTTTGATTAAAATCAATTCTTTTGAGTCATTATGGACCGAAGCAAATTAGTCCCCAGCGAGGTCATTATTGAGCTCTTGCGGATCATATTTATATTTTAGTAACCCTCTATATTATATTGACGTCCATAAGATTTCCTTATCCAAGTTATATAGGGTGAATTCTCCACAAGACTGCTGACTATAATAAACCACTAGCCTTTTTTATTACCTTCACTTTATGGAATTGACTTACAACTTGCTTTTACTACCCATCACTTCTAGATCGAATAACTTCCTTTTCAACTGGTTTTTTCTGCAGTTAGAAATGTTAATGCTAGAATTATAAAGGCATCATGCCCTCCTTTACCTTTTTGCTTTCTTTTAGTTTAATCTAATATAAGCATTATTAAAATGCAAATTGCCAGTCAAATTCTCAGATACAACGCTTCCCTTTAGTTTCAATCTTATTGCAGTTGTTTTCCCAAATTAGTGTTGGTGGAATCATAAGCCAAATCCAATACTAACTTCACTGCGCAGAGCACTCGCAGGATATGCTACTGAGGTAAGCTACATGTTCTATGGTAGCCACTCTTGGTTGTCAGTTTATGAACCAATCAACCATTTCCAGCAGCGAGCATGAATTTATTTTTCAATTTTCTTGATGCTTAATTACCTGGAACAGTATTAACTTTAACATGGCATCTGGATTTAGCTTGTCAAAAGTTGATTTTGGCTCCTTGTAGGTCTCTACTAGTTGATTCTTTTTAATGACTTGGGTGGGGGGTAATTCCTATAGATCTTATTCTATGGAAAACATGTATAGAAAGATAGGGAATGAAGATAGCTGACCTGACATGAATCTTAATACACATATCACTATCAATAACTAGTGTGATTAAATTGAGTATCGGTAAATATTGCATTAATAGAAACTAAACTAATAAAATTGTACTGATGTCTGACGGTTATCTGTCATGCCAGGTCAGGTGTATTTATCATCGATCTCTCTCTATATGATTTTCTAGAGATAATCATCCGTACTGTTTTTCGGAATAAATAGGTACAGTTCGAAGAATATTTGGAGGGCATATCACACATAAAATCTTCAGTCATTCCTCAGTGGATAAAGAAGGCAGGGAGCATCAGTATAAGATACTGAAAGAGATTTATGTTGCCGAATAACAAATAGGGTACGGTTCCATCATTGACGTGGACAAGAGAATAGAAAGAAGCGAACTGCTTCATGAGGGAAAGCAGTTTTGGGACCCTATTGATTGCTGTTTTTGTGATAGATTGCTGTTGGTATTAAGCTTGTGAGCATATCATCCAACTTTGATAGAAGCAAGTATAATTCCCTTGTATTTGCTTTTATTCTTTATAATCCAATCTGAGATTTTGTCGTCAAGTTTCATTATCAAGTTCGCCAAAATGGGGTTTTATGTAAGACAATTTTTCAAAACCAACCCGTTTGGAGCTTTATTTTCAAAAATTGACCTATTTATCTTTTATTTAGCATTTTCAACCTAGTTTCGACCAGCTAGCTGAAACTAGGTCGAAAATACTAAATAAGTTACAAAAACTTCATCGGATTTAGAATCCCGTGAAGTTTAGTGCTTAATCAATCAACGCTAAACAAAAATCTTATGAAGTTTTTGAAATTATTTTATTTAGTGATAATTAACTAAGCATTAAACTTCACGGGATTCTAAATCCCGTGAAGTTTTCGTAACTTACTTAGAATGCTAAACAAATCTCAAATAGGTCAATTTTTAACACTTTGATAGACCAAAGCTTGTACATGTTTAACTTTCGTACCTTAAAGATTCTAATTTTTTTTATTTTGATACCTCAAAGTTTGCACATCTTTTAACTTTAATACCATAAAATTTTAAAAAAGTTGAAGGTACCAAAGTGTCAAAACTAAATTTTGGGGTATTAAAATTAAAAAGATATCTAAGTTAAAAAAACTATTGGTTAAAAAAAACTTTGAGATATCTAAGTTAAAAAACTTTGGCATTAAAATTAAAAGGTGTAAACTTTATATTACCAAAGTGTAGATAATCCTTTATTGAGCAATATGAGTTGTAAATTTAAAAAACTTTGGTATTAAAGTTCAAATGTATAAACTTTAGATTACCAAAGTGTAAATAATCCTTTATTGAGCAATATGAGTTGTAAATTACAACCAATAGTTATTTTCATCATCAAGAGACCAAATTGTAAGACCCCATAGGATTTGAGAGACAATTGAGCAATTATTGAGATTTGAGAGACTAAGATGGAATTATTGAAGATGTGAGAGCCTAACTTTCTTGAAAATATTTCATTCTAAATCAAATGTGCCATTTTTTGACTTTCTTTGTACTAATTTATGTACATAACAACTACCAAGGCATTAGTATTTGGCAAATACTTTAACTAATATTTTTTCTAAATCAAAAGAGCTATTTTTTAAGCATTCTCTACACTTATTTATCTACAATACAAGTACCAGAAGCATTAGTGCTGTCCTGCTTAAACCGTATTTTTTTACTTTTCCTACACTGATAATATATCTACAATATAAAACCAAAATATATTTTTGTTCACAACCTACGTTCTTTAGAACCAAATGCTTAAACCATTTTCCCCCTTCATTCATGCTAATTTATCTATATATTACAATTCCCAAAAATATGTTTATTCACAAATTAAAAAAAAATTAAGCAAAATTCTGAGCCATTATTTTTTGCCTTCTTCACACAAATGATGTGGCAATGTGCGGTGAATTTTGCTTGTTTCATCCTAAAGTAATCCATTCATATACATTTGTAACTTAAATATATACTAGGTGGAATGCACGTGCACTGCATGTGTTCAAATATTATGATTATTTACTTTAAGTTTATTTATTTACTATAATATCATTGCAAAAAACTTTAGAATTATCATAATATATTAAATTTTTAAGATATTTCCATGTGTGGATTTAACATTTTGTCTTCCAGAGAAATAATGATGTTTAAAGCCTTAAAATATTAATATATAATTTATATTAATTAGTAATTTAAATGTATAATTTCAAAATATTAATGATGTAAAGGACCAATATGGAAAAAATCTATTAATGAAAAAATAAATTCTTGAATTTGTCAAAGAAAAAATGGGAAAATGGTAGGTTTTATCTAGTCATTAAGGAATTATGAAAAAATTCACTTCCACATGTTGTTTACTTTCATCTGTTGTTTATTCGATTACCGAGTATTATAGATATCCAAAAACTTTTTTCTAGAGTTTTCTAAGTTAGAATGTGCAAATTCAATCAAGAAATAAAATATAAATTATATGATCAATTCCAAAATCTGATGTTGTACTTTTTTTAAATCTTTATAACTACTAATTGATCTGTCAAAACAATTATTTTACAGTTTCAGAAAATTATAAAATATATCTAAGAATGATTTATATATACTATGCACCCATATTGATTGTCTTTTAACAAAATAATTCATATCTATCTAATGTTAAACAACATCCAAAAAATTTAGGTTAAGGAGTTAGAAGAATACAATATCTATAATAATACTTATATCCAAGCTATGAGCTTCATAAACTTATAAGAAGGTGAGCATTATAAAATAACAACTTAATTTCTTTTGTCAAATAATTTATTACAAATCATGAAAGACAAGGGGAATCAGAAGGATCATATACCCATCCCAAATAAATATTAAATTTCTCTTAGAGATTCTTATAATAAAATATTTTAGAGTTGATGTGTAGGATAAATTTAAAGACAAATAATCCAGACCAGATCATTGAGTGATAAAATTGCTATAAACTCTACTCTTATAAAATTGATGTCACATGTACCTTAAGTTGTGCTTTTTCGAAGGTTTAATTTTAGAAAACTCCCCTTCAACTATGGGGGACATGTCAATCCCCATTTCCCCCTCCTAACACCCTCCCAACCCTCACCCAAACCACCCCATCTAACTGAGTAAATCTTCACCAAGTTTTGGGTGTTTTGTACATAATCTATCTCAACTTAAAAAAATTATTTAACCCGTGTGAACTTTTCTCACCTAAACCCGACCTCTTCAAACTAATATCATTGAGTCTTATCATTATGTGACAAGTGCTTGACTTGAAAAGACCAAAATATCAATCAACCATAATAGAATTACCTTGGTTTTTTGCCGGATGAAAGAAAAAGAGATGATATAGAGGGAAAAAGAATTGTAAATTTTTTGTGGTCCTTTTATTATCAGTTAAGGGTTTCTTTTTAACTAAAATTGATTTTTTAAAAAGGGCATTTTGTCTAAATCACATAATAAAGTAACTATGTTAAGGGGGTTTATTGATAGAAGTGTAAAAGATTAGGGGAGTTTTTATGAGACACGATATAGTTGAGAGGTATTTTCTAAAATTGCACCAAAAATGAGAGAGGTTATCTATAACACCCAATATTGAGAGGAGTTATCTATAACACCCCCCCCCCCCCCCCCACCTAATAAGAGGTTTTGTTTAATTGAATCAGTTGAGTGGGTTTTTAAGACAATCTTCATAGTTGAGAGGGTCTTTTAAAAAATTAACTCTTCTTTTAAATATGGCTTATTTATAATTTGTCCCTCAAAATTTTAATAATTTAATATTAGTCCCTAAAATTATGAGCAATTTTAAAAATTTGAGGGAATAACGTAGAATTATTGGATATTTAAAATCAAAGAACTAATATCTAAATAACCTTTACATATTTGCTCTTATAGGCATTCTATTAAATAACGGCCGATATATTGCTATATTGGCCAATATATCATGTGAAAGACTTTATCTCGGTAATATTTTATATTGCTTTCTTTTGTTTGGTGATTTTATTGATATAACAACTGTTATCGAAAATATGGCCGATATATACCTTCGAAGATATCGAGAAAGTCATATCATTTTTAATTTGATTGTGGGCTTGAGTTTGGAACTATTTGGGAAGCAAAATCGGAACCCACAAAAGCCCATAAAGGACACAATTTTTCTCCCAATTCTCTCCACCATTGGCTCTCCCAAATTTTAAGCATATATCTTGATGTAAATTCCTATGTTTAAAATTCATTAATATGTTAGATTACATATTATAATATCATGTTATGTATAAATATTATCTCATATGACACCCAGTATTATATACATATCCCTAATTTTTGCAGTTTGATATCATGGATTTTATATATTCAATATTTATCTGATGTCCAACACATTGAAGTAGTCCTTTGAAAGCTTCTTCTAAAGTTTTCTAAGCGAAGTATATAATTTTAGGAAATAATTCAAAATCTTGAGATTCGTTCAAAATATGATGTTTTAATTTTTCCACATCTCCTCTACTATATCATATCATACTCCCTTTAAAAGTGAGAGTTCTCGAAAAAATTTTATTGGTCAAAATTTTACCCCTAATCCTTTTCATTATTATCATTCTTATCCTAATTATAATTGGTTATCAGCTAAAGCTATTAAATTAAAAGTAAACTCCTAAATTAAAGCTCTCTCCATTTAAAACTAATTAATAAAAAATTGATCTAATTAGAATTGGTTGGCAACTAAAGAGTACAAAGAAGCTCAAACTCCCGAATTAAAGTTCTCTCTATCCAAAACCAATTAATAAAAAATTGATATCATTAGAATTGATAAACAACTAAAGAGTAGAAAGAAGCTTAGAGCACATTAGCATTGTAAACATAATACGCATTGCACGTGTAAATATTAACCAATTGATTAATACCAAATTATGGAATTAATTAATTATTAACAAAAATTAATTGATTAAAGTATTTTTTGTATTAGTCCCTTAAACCTTTCATATTTTGAAATTAGTCTGTTAAAGCATTGAAATTATTATTAGGTAACTCAATCCTTAAGTTATTTGAAATTAGTCATTCAAATTAATGGTATAATTAGCAATTTGAGGGACTAATTTCCCTCTAATTGCTTTTTTTTACTCTTGATTGGAGAAGCTGATATCAAAATAACTTATGACTTGCAGATGTAATAGCTATTGCAATGATTTGATGAATTAATTTTAAAATAATAAGAATTGAGCAACCAAATAGTTCAATGGTTATCTTTGCAAACTTATGGAGATGTTTTCTTAAATGATGATAGGTTTTCTTATTCGACAGTTATTACGGATTAAGATAGAATATTTTTTTCTTTTCTTTTTTACTTCATAAGAATTTTATGTCATCTGTTATTATTATATTTGTGGAATTGAAGAAATTGATTGCTATATGAGCGAATAATATTTTCAAATAATGTGTAGCTTACATTGTTCATGGTTTATAAGTGAATAATCTTTTCCAATAATTTGTAGCTTACATTGCTTATGGTCATAACGACACATGAAATAAAAGTTGAAGGTACATAAATATAAGTATTAAGAAAGTTCACAGATAATATTACATCATCAAGTTGAGATTTAAAAGAAATACTTTTACAACCAAGTTACACTAAAGAAATAAACCGAACGAATAACCACGTGCAATGCACATTTATCTCTCCAAGTAAATATAAGCTAGCATCTGGCCTCATATTGTATGATGAATATTATTTATAAATGCGATCATATACTATTATTTGTGGATAACAAATCTTTTATAGGCTTAAACGAACTTAAATACCTCTTATAGTTTACCAAAATTATACTTATATAGCTCCACCTGTATCTTGCTACATTTTTTTTTGATAATGTATCTTGCTACAATCAAATATCCTAATATTTTCTAAAATTTTATGTTTGTACATTTTGTCTTGTTGCCTAAACATAAGAATGCTCTTTGTAATTTTCTAATATGAGTGTCATGGTATAATTTTAGAAGAATTCTATGTTTTCTACTCTTTCCATAAATATTTTTTAACATGCAATTATCTATTAATATATTATTATACATTACTAATAATTAATATGATGTAGAATTTTACAATAACGTTGAAAGTTTCAAGACCAAATTATACAAACTTAAAGTACATATAATATAATTAATTGACAATGATAAATAATTTAGTTTAATTAGTATTAGAATGCAATATTAAAAAAGAATATAGGTAATGTAGTCATTGAAAAGTTTTTCTACAACTCCCTCTTTTAAAGGGAGTATGATATGATTTAAACAACAAAGTTATCACAATCATGATCACTTTCGTGTTCTCAGTAACCTCAGCATTCTTTTCCAAAATGCTGGTGACCCACACAAGATCAGAATAAATCCAATGCCATTCACAATCGTGCGAACACTTGTTGACATTCTAGAGCGCCTTAGCCTATTTTCCTTGCTATTTTCAAGTAAAACCTATACTCATGATATTGATCACTTTCCTGTTCTCATGAGTAACCTCAAATTTTCTTACATTCTATTATAAAACACGTAGCTTATGTTTTTTTCAGGGAACTATATGTATTATTATTATTATTTTAAGTAAAGCAGACTCACAATAAATCTGGAGAGATGTTTTTCACAATACTACAGCTAGCTGCGTTTTCCACATTTTTTTTATATTTAACAATGAAATAAGAGCCTAAGAGGAGTTAATATTTTCATCATATATGAGTATCTTTGTTTTATCCCTTATCAATTTCTCTATTCTCCCTCTCCTCCTCCCACCACACAAATGACCGGTACAAATTCGTGGTACAATGTCTTTTTCTTTGTCTCCGTTTGCTCACACCATCAAACTTTTGCCTTGCTTTTACCCTTTTTGTGTACGATCATCAGATAAGATTAGCCACAAGATAATTAGGCTTGCTTAACCTCCGATTAGTTCCACTACCCTGCAAGAACATCTTAATCAACACACTAACACAGTCCTAGCAACCTCTTGGCTTAAAATAATCCTCTAAAGTTTATTTATTTCCTTTTATGTGCATGATTAGTTAGTTAATTAATCAATAATATGGCTCCGATCCACTCCCAATGCGGATGACAAACGCAATCAAGTTCATTAAATAAATGCACCGACTCGCAATTAAGAGACTAAACATAACCCTCTCTCTCGTCGTCATCTCTGATCTCTCAAATCTTTGCATTGCATTATCGGCTCTCTGTCAAAAGATGTGGACGACATTTGGATGCACGTCATCGTCGTGCACGAATGTTACTGCGTCGAGTCCGTGTAGCCTCTTTTTTGTGGTTGTTTTTAAGTTTTGAGATATTCGTTTATACTGAGTCTACTGACCGTGGTTCCGAGCGCGTCAGCAGCCAATCATTTGTCCAAAAAAGGAAAGGAATTAAGGTTGTGTCTATGATAAGCTATAACCTGTGGTATAACCGGGTAATGTCGAAATTATTGTTGTGGGTCCAGTCTAAAATAAGACCCACATAAAGTCCACATGAATTAAAATTTTATCTAAAAAAGGATTTAAAGGATCTAGTTGTAATAGGAATAAGTTTGGAGGACCTGAAAATAAAATTCCTTTACCAAGGAATTCTATTCATGAGAAAGTTGTTGAATTTTTTTCGGTGCTACAATAAACCGTGAACAGTAACCCGAGAGAGAGAGAAAAAGTGATATTCTGGATAGCTCGGTTGTCCGATTACAGTGATTCAAAAGTCATTGTCTTCATAACGACGACGCCGTCAAGAGTACGGTGTTGATTTCTCTGCGGGTGTTGGAAATTTTTTGGTGAGACAGGTTTTAGGGTTTTGGTGTCCTAGAGGTAATACTGTATCTTTCTCTTGTGACTTAATCATCAAGTTCATGTGGAACTTAGAGGGATTGTACTCTTGATTCATAGTAAAATATTTCTCTTTGGATTCCCCCATAGACATAGGCATTATTGTGCGCAACAGAAATTTCGGCAGGATGTGGCCCCCACTGGTCCCCACGCGTTCACAAATATGATTTGTCGAACCACATTAAATCTTGGTATTTGCTTACTTGTGGTATTTTCATTGGTGTTGTTATTCATTTAGTGTTTAATTTCGCAAATTAATCTCCATAAAATCACTAACAAGTGATATCAGAGATCTGGTTCGAGGCGTGCTTTGGAATGGAAAAGATGAAGAGTTTTGACACAATGATAAAATTGGATGGTTTCACTTGGTAAGTATGGAAGTCCAAGATGGAAAATATTCTGTATCATAAATATTTACATGACCCTATTAAGGGGGATGAAGCCAAGCCAGAAAAGATGACTGATAAAGAATGTGCGAAACAACACAGGAAGGTGATCGGTTATATTCAGATGTGGATCGACATTGGTGTGTTTCATCATGTATCGGGTGAGACTAATGCGAAGTCTCTTTGAAAGAAGCTTGAGGATCTCTACGAGCAGATGACAGCGAAAAACAAGGCGTTTATTATGAGGCGATAGGTGAACTTGAAATTCAAAGAATGAAACAACATAGCATGGCACTTGAATGAGTTCTAGAGTTTGTTTAATCAGTTAGCTACCATGAAGATGACTATCAATGATAAGCTACAGGTTTTATAGCTATTAGGTTCTTTGCCAGACAGTTGGGAGACACTGGTTGTGACAGTCAACAACACAGCTCCAGATGATGTGTTATCGATGAGTATGGTTACTAGTAGTTTATTCAATGAGGAGACTCGGAGGAAGTATACCAGTACAGATAACTCATATGCACTTGTCACGGAGAACAGGGACTGGAGTAGGTACAGGGACCAGTCCAGAGGTCGTGGCACATCCAAGGGTAGATCAAAGTCTAAAGGGAGAGGTTGTCTAAAGGGTCATGCAAGTCCTAGGGATTATCATGTACCGGCTGAGCTCTACCCAGACTACTATCTTCCGCTTCAACGCCAACAACACTCGACCCTTAGGCAAGATCAAACTCAAGTGTCAAATCGGAGATCTCAAGTCAGAGGTGAATTGTTACATCATAGATGCGGGCACGTTGACCTACAATCTATTGTTAGGACGGCCCTAGATTCATGCAAATCGCATCAACCCTTCATCAAGTAATGAAATATGCTGATGATGAGGGAGAAGTCAAAACCCTAATCGCAGAGAAGCAACCTTTCAGAAGTGTGGAGAATTTTTATATCGACTCAGTCTTCTATCTAGACTCCCAGGAAACAGAGCAGTCGAAGGAAGCCGCCGATAGTGGCAACAAAGCGGACATCGAGCCCGAGCCCGAGGAAGAGTGTCTATGGGAGTTAGATTTGAATGTAATAAGCCAGAATGAGCTCAATAATAATGATGTACAGAGTGAGGGCGAGTGGTATATTAATAAAGATTTTAATTTGGCTTATTTGTCTGACATGTCCTCTGAATGTTAGAAAACAAAGACTGATACAGATGCATGTACAGAACCCTGGCATACATTGTATACCGAGGCATCACTTGATTTTCCACTCAAATCATCCTTCACTAAATTCGAAGAGATAGAAGATGTGCAGTAAGCCTTCTTCATGGTCCCGTCTAAAAAGAAAAGCCAAAAGCTAATCTATTTTGGTAAGGTTAACTCTGATTTATCCAAGCGGGAAAGTTCAGATGAAGATCTTGGAATCCCACAATTTCATTATTATGAACGCAATTCTATCTATCTGATGAGAAGAGTGGGTTATGACTTCGATAAATAGGAAGGTTTAAACATTGGGAAAGGAAGATGAGCACCAATACGATTTTTCAGAAGGAAAGCCTCCTGATTATTATCATAAAACTGGAAGGGAATTAGGTTATGTTTCAACCCTTCCCCTTTTAGAAAATAAAACCGATGATTGTCTATGGCAAGACCATTCGTCGGAACATCATCATGGAAATCCGATGTGAGCATCGGAACGCTCTTTAAAAATATGTATGTGAATATGACTTCGTCTAGTCATCCAGATGAAGATGCAGAGGATGATGATGAAAAGTTGATTGAGTCAACTAACGATCCTTAGATCAAACGCCTTAATATTTTATGGGATATGCGCTTCGAACAACACGAGCCACCCACAAAAGATAAGATAATCCAAGTCAACATGGGGGATGAAATCAATCCCAAGCCAATCTTCATAAGTGAGAGCTTATCACCACCCGAGAAAAAAGACATCATATCTCTCATCAGAGAATATATAGATATCTTCGCTTGGAATTATGAAGATATGTCGGGTCTTGATCCTAAAGTAGCCATGCATGCATCGTCTTAACATTGATCCTGATGTGAAGCCCGTTAAGCAACAAAAATGTCAGTTCCGTCTAGAGATCATGGAGGCGATTGAGTCGAAAGTCAAAAAGCTTATCAACTCAGGTTTTATCAGAGAGGAACAACACTCTGACTGGTAGCTAACATTATTCCCATGCCAAAAAATGGCAAGGTCTGAATTTATATCAACTTTCGGGAGCTGAACGATGCATGTCCAAAGGATGAATTTCCACTCCCCATCATAGATGTCATGATTGACAATACCTATGGATATGAGAGGATGTCTTTCATAGATGGATTTTTAGAGTACAACCAAATCAAAATGTACTCCGAAGGTGAAAAGCACACCGCCTTCAGAACACCATTAGGAGTGTATTTCTACGCAGTGATGCCATTTGGATTGAAGAACACTGGCACAACCTATCAGCGTGCAATGAATATCATCTTCCATGAACATCTGCGTAAGAAGATTGAGTGTTACATGGATGATATTGCGATGAATAGCCAGAACAAAGGCGATCATCTTGCAGATTTGAAGATAATGTTCGATATTATGTGAGCACATCAATTGAAGATGAATCCTATGAAATCTTTCATGGGGGTTAGCAGCGACAAATTACTTGGGTTTATAGTTACATCAAAGGGGATTTCTCTCTATCCATAAAAGGTTTGTGCTATCCAAGAAATGACACCTGTGAGAAGCATCAAAGAGCTTAGAGGCTTGCAAGACATATTGGCTTATATCTGTAAATTAATATCAAACCTCTCGGGACCCTGCCAGCCCTTCACCAAGTTGATGGAGAAAAAAGTCTCGTTCGTTTGGGATAAAGACTGCCAAAAGGTATTTGAGGAGATCAAGCGATACCTCACTCAGCCACCCGTCCTTGTGGCCTCAATATCAGGAAAACCATTATTGTTATATGTGAGAGCCATGGATCATTCTCTTGGAGCTTTGTTAGCTCAGAACAATGACCAAGGACATGAACAGGCAATCTACTACCTCAGTAGAATCATGATTGGAGCCGAACACAGGTACAATCTGGTAGAAAATGAGTGTATTGCCTCGGTATTTGTTGTCCAGAAAATGTGACACTATTTGGTCGGACAATCAATTCATGTCATCTCCAATATGAATCCTTTGAGGGTGCTTATTACGAAACCATTTTCACTGAATTGTTGTCTAACGAAATGGGCGATACTCCTATCGCAATATTCCATGCAATTCATACATCAAAAGTGTAGAACCCCATATTTTGTTAGAAGTATATATGAATTATTAGTGAATAAATAATTTTATTTGTGATAAATGACTTGAGGTCATAGATATACTTGGTAACAAGTTGTTAGACATGTATGAGTGTGGTTTCATAGAGTTTCGTGCATTGGTTTGGGCTGTACATCAAAACATATACGAAATCTGGATTTAGTGTCTGCTCAGTCGACTTATGAGTCGAATCATGAGTCGACTAATGAGTCGACTGATGAGTCAACCAATAAGTCGACTGACGGGCTAATGTCGGGTTTACTTTTAATTGCGGGTTTGGTTGGGTTTTGTTCGGGTTTTAACCGTAATATATATATATATATACTATTTTACCCGAAACTAACCCAAAAACCCATCGAACCCTAGAGAAACCCTAGCCTCTCTCTCTCCCCTCAAACCCTAGTTTGTTTTGGTGATCTTGGAGGAGTTTTGGAGGAGTTTTCGGCGGATCTTTGTGGTACTGTTGAAGGAGATCGTCCTCTCATCGGATTCAGGAGTTTACAGCACTTCAGAGGCGAGTAACATCTCGCCCAGCCCTACACCCACTGTTTGTATAGTTTTATTTGGTTTTATTTCGGTTTTATTGAGCCTAAATTACTATTTGTGTATAAAAATAGATCTTTATAGCATATGATGCGAAAACTGAATGTTTTTTTCAGTTTATAAAAGCTCACAAACAAATTTATAAATTAAGATCCAGATCTGGAATTTGTTTAAACATGATTTTTCTTGTGATTTAATGGTTTCAATACGTTTTTAAACATGAAGAAATATGTTTAGGGTTTTAATGCAAAATAATACATGCAAATCTTTCTTTTCTGTTGATATACATGTGTTAGAATTGAATATATATTGCTGGACATGATTAAAGAGAACTTTAGTTAACGTTTTTGTAGATAATCATCGAAAGCAGAAAACTGAAGATTTTCTACTCAGTCAACCAATGAGTCGACTCATGAGTCGACTTATGAGTCGACTCATGAGTCGACTGATGGGGAGAACTTCAGTTCAACTTATGAGTCGACCAATGAGTCGACTAATGAGGAGTTTCCTTCTTTTGTATTTCTCCCGTTTTGATCTGTTTGAGTTACTTTTCGGGGTCGCCTCGATTATCTGACACTAGTTTATAATGTTAGTGATTTATCTGTACATGTGAGTTGACTTTTGATACAAGTACCGATCCGCACACCGAGGCACGTGTGACATGAGTCTATGTGTATCTTTTGTGTATATATGTATCATCGACACTTACACTTTGCATAATTTATATTTAGTCCTCGTGTTGGACATACTTTTTACTCAGTCCCCGTGTTGGACATGCATTACCTTTCAGTCCTCGTGTTGGACATTCATTTCATTCGGTCCATGTGTTGGACATTGGTTATATTTAGTCCATGCGTTGGACATTGGTTACATTTAGTCCATGCATTGGACATTGGTTATATTCAGTCCATACGTTGGACATCGATTATATTTAGTCCATGCGATGGACATTGGTTACATTTAGTCCATGCGTTGGACATTGGTTATATTCAGTCCATGCGTTGGACATCGATTATATTCAGTCAATGCGTTGGACACTCGTTACTTTCAGTCCATGTGTTGGACGTTTACTTCATGCAGTCCATGTGTTGGACATTTAATCTATATAGTCTATGTGTTGGACACTTAATCGTTTTTCTCACAGGACACCCATGTGAGTTCGACATGACACTATGTTTGGAAGTAGAGATGCGTTTTGTATTCTTTTAAGTTATTTGTTCTTGCATTAGATTTTGGGTTTGGTATTTAGG
>BQKN01067623.1:213287-225108 GCA_022839385.1 Asparagus kiusianus | reverse complement strand
GTTGGTTTGATTCCGCGTGCGAGTGGATGCATTCCACTGCTTGGGTGTGATTTATTGGCTTCGTCGCCTCGTTAACCTGCTCCGTTGCGTATGGCTTGGCTTCGGCGTTGGCGGGATAACGGTCGTGCTTGGATACGTCGCCCGATGGTTCATTTGTTGAATCGGCGTCATCGAGCTGTATTGTGGGACCTATAGGCAATTTTATACGCCTACAATTAGGATTTTCAACATACGGTTGGTCATACCCAAACTGTCGAGCAAATCAAGAGGGCATATAGGGCTTAATAATGCATCTCTCATCCTGTCGTAAAATGAGATAGTCGGGTCTGATTGTGAGGAGCCATTAGAAAATGCTCCTTGGGACCTACATCCATATATGTTTTGCACTATTCTTCCATTCTATCAAAATTAGAAGAATAGCAGAAGATATGGTAGCTGAGCTCTTTTGACATGATCTGTCGAGCTTGGACTATGTACACATTCACCCATTGGGCTGACTCGAGCCATTGTACAAATGGGACAAAGGATCCGCTATTTGGAGAAGGCGTTGTCATCAATGAGGGGCAGTGCATGACAAACCAGACTACCAAATAAGTGTACTACACTGGTACGTGAGGTTAAGGGGTCTTTAAAATTTTCTTCCGGTGACATCAATCTCTCTAACGTCGAGGAATTCGGAAGTTAATTCCCTTAGGCCACTCTGCAAGCAAAATATCATCGTAAAGAGAAGACTTATTGGCCTACCATGGGCTAGAAGAATGGTTGGATATACTATCTCAGCCAAGATGGACTCAATGGGCTTCGTTGGAGTTACGCATCGCTTCAGCCATATTATTAAAAATCCAGCGAGGAGGGATGTGTCAGAGATGGGAGTCTTGGCTTGGTAATGGAAGCTCTCGAATTAGGTAGGTGGCAGAAATGTATCCTCCTGAGCTTCGTTGATATAGCAAGCATCGGAAGCTTTAATACGAGCATTGATGCTTTTAAGAGAGCTCACGGCTAAACGGGTCACTGCCACGTCTTTTTGGTCTAAGTTTTGGAACAGATAGTCTGCCCAAGAGGTCTGCATGACACCACCCCCACGTAGCCCAGTCAGCTAAGCACAAACCTGAAAGTGGCACATCACCTCCTAAAAAGTTGCATAAACTTCGGGATGTACCGCTCTCAAGATAGAGAGCTCTTTAGTTCCTAGGATGAACTCTTCATAGGCATTTCTCCAAATGGCAACCCTGATACTTCATACATCTCATGAAGAACGAAGCCTAACTCTCCGATGAGCGTGAAGAATGTGCAGCTATACCTAGATTGTATTGTTCCAGCATAGCAAAAAATTAGGGTAGCTCTGGACAATTCCGTGTCAAGTAGCCAACACTAGAACTCTAAGACCAGATTGGGCAAGTAGCTCTTTCAAGTCATTGAGAGCAAAGTCCACCATGCAAGTCCACCACCCCGCATCTCCAGAATACACCCAACCAGAAGATCTAAACGCTTAAGCATGGAATTCACCCCAAGAAGCGATAAATTGGCGAACAAAAATGTTGGAAGGATCACCTCTTTAGAAGAGTTTTTCTTTTCAACCCTACCAAGCCTCAAACCCATCACTTACCCATTATTCCTTACAAAATGGATGGTCTGATGTATGAAGGTCCTGAGGGGCACTTTATTCTTCTCTTTGACAAGATCAAAATCTAGGTTTCTGTGGTACGAGACGTTCTGGAAATGGGAGAGTGAATACATTTGCCCCATGTTTGGCAGGAAGAGAAAACGGTTGTTAACTCTATGCAGTAATTTAGAGTTCTCCACATGAATAGACTTATCATCCATTTCCATGTGATCTCCAAAAAGGAACGCCGACTTTACAAATTGATCATGGTTCGTCGGCGTCTCAATTTCCATGTCCGTAACCATGGCCCTAAGAGTATATGGTCTGCTCTCAGTATTGTAAACGCTCACTCCCGACATAGAAGGCCGAATAATGGAGGTTCAACGACGAGACTATAACCATCATCCAGACCACCTGTGTGCCCGAAGTGATGTTGGAGAGAAAGTTACACATCGAAAAAAAGCACTACAAAACAAAAAGCTAAAAGTTAGCAGTTGAGAAGCAAACGACTGGTAAAAGTCCAAAGAACTAAATCAAAATGTCAAGGCCAGGCCTACGTTCCAAATCCAAAATGCAAGGGTCAGCCCTACGTTCCAAATCCAAAACGTAAGGGCCAGCCTTGCGTTCAAAATTCAAAAACACAAGGGTCAGCCATGTGTTCCAAACTCAAAACGCAAGGGCCAACCTTGTGTTCTAATATCAAAACGTAGAGATCAAGACCCACGTTCTGGTTACACAATGCAGGAGTCGTTCTCGCATTTCACAATCAAAGAGGCCAGCCCCTGCATTTCTGTCAGAAAAGAATGAGTCTTGCTCGTTGTTGACAATCCAGAACTCATTGTCTAGGGTTTGAAACTTGTCGAAACAAGTTGTAAAGGTCCTAATTTACCATGATGGAGAGGAACCTGTGGTGGCGGTGGTGCGGTCGCCTGAACAATGGCATCGCCGGTGGCCTCGACCGACGGATCACCTGGAGCCGTCTCGACGACCCTCCTAGGCCTAGAAACAGTCTTCTTAAACCCCATTGAGGATTGTTGTTAAAGAATTGATGAAGATCATGGGAGATCTTGAGGAAGAATCGAGAACTCTCATTTGGGAATTGAAGAGAACGAGGAAGAGTTATGAAACTCTTGATGTGACCCATATTAGGCTATTTATATAGCTGCCACCAGGCTATTAAATCCACATGGGGTTCTAGAAAAAAAATCCCACCCAAAATGTGATTTTCACATTATAAGATAGTTGGTTAGATAACAACCATAGCGCAAAATTCAACCCTTGCATTCCAAATTCCAAAACACAGAGCTCAGCCCCCGCGTTTCAAAACTATAAACGCAGAGCTCAACTCTGCATTTCATCCCTTAAACGCGAAAGCTCACCTTTACGTTTCAAAATTTTAAGACGTGGGGCTCACCCCCACATTTCATGACACTTACTCTTAGACGACTCCTATGTCATGAACTCTTTTGATAGATTGTTGTCAAAGTCTCTGTATCTCCCCAACATGGGTCCAAACAAAATCAGTTTATCAATATTATTCGCTAATATGTACGAATATCATCGAGGCAATCATCATCCCCACAGAGAATGATTTCAGCTTTTTTTCATTCTTAATGTGACAAGCTTTTCTGATGACAAAGCCAACTTATCGACTCTTATCAGTAGAGCGATAAATACTCACCAATTCCTATCAAGTTAATATTATACCTCTGACGACCATTATCCCCATAAAGTATGAATTCAGCTTATTTTCTTAATATGACAAGTCTTTCCTGGTGATAAAATCAACTTATCGATGCTCATCAATAGGATGATAAGTGCTCAAAAAATAGTTAAGTTATTAATCCTCATTAATAGGATGATAAGTCCTCAAATTATCGTCAAGTTAATACTATACTTCTGACCAAATCAATCATCAATCTTCCTTAGCGAGATGCTAAGTCCTCAAAACACTTGTTCAAACCGGAGGTCAACAAAAACTTGTTCAAATCACGAGTCCTCAAAAACTTGTTCAAATTACAAGTACCCGAATTTGCGCAGCTCATATTGCTCCTCAGACAAAATCCACTTATCGACTCTCTTCAATAGAGCGACAGGTCCTCAAAAAACTTGTTCAAATTATAAGCACTCGATAGACAAATTTAACTTATCGACTCTCTTCAATAGAGCGATAGGTCCTCAAACTTGTTCAAATCATAAGTATCTGATATTTCCCAGCTCTTATCGCTTCTCAGAAAAATCCACTTATCGACTCTCTTCAATAGAGCTATAGGTCCTCAAAAAACTTGTTCAAATCATAAGTACCCAATTTTCCCAGCTCATATCGCTCCTAAGATAAAATCAACTTATTAACTCTCTTCAATAGAGCGATAGGTCTTCAAAACTTGTTCAAATCACAAGTACATGATTTTTCCCAGCTCATATCGCTTCTCAGACAAAATCCATTTATCGACTCTCTTCAATAGAGTGATGAATCCTCAAAATCTTATTCAAACCATAAGTATTCAACCATGTCAAGTTAATATCATACCTCTGACAAGTTTAACTTATCAATCTTATTCAAATAGGATGACAAGTCTATAAATTATTGTTATTATGATAGTCGAACCCCCATAAACTTGCTAATTCCCCTCTAATAGGATGACAAGTATGCATGAACATCCCCAGCAGATTAAAATTTTCTAGAATTTTCTTAAATGATAATAAAGAAAATTGTTTAAATACTGCTTTGCATGGGAATTTGCGCTAAGTTAATACTACACCTCTGGTATTTTATCATTTTTATTGTTTCAGGATAGTGCATGATGCAAAAAAGAAACAGTAGAAAACCAAAATAGAATTATTTTTTATTCAAAATACTAAGAAGTGATGCAAGATAGCGTTGTTATTATCAAAAGAATGATACAAAATTAAGTCTACGAGCCCATCAATCAGAAAGATGCAAGCTGGGACTTAATATCTAAAAGCTTCTTCTTGTGAGCAGCTCGCAGCATCACTAGCTCTCCTCCAGAGTTCATCTTTGTTAGGCATCGCAGCGGTAGCTTCTTTCTTAGCCTCCTCAAGAAGCTGAACCTCTTTGTGGTAATTTACAAGAGCTTCTGCATTCATGAGGCTGAGCATGGTCACGATGGCTTCCTATCGAGTGAATTTAGCCTTTTGTCAAGCTAATTCCGCTTGCAGTTGAGTGATGACCTTTTCGGTTTGAATGATTGTCGCTCGAGCAACCTCCAAAGCGGTCGATGAAATGGTCAGCTCATCTTGCCATTGAGTACACTGCTTCTGCAAATGTACAACCTCAAGCTCTCTCTCAGCTAAGCTCCACTGAACTGCCTCACGTCGATTTCCCTCTTGAGTTTGGGTATCAGCAAAAGTTGATGCAATCTGAGCGTCAATATCTACACACTCTAAGTCTTCCAGGGCTCTTAGTTTTTCCTCCAAGCGAGAGACCATCTCTATGCAATGGTGAAGCTATTTAGCATTATCCACGCACTTGATGCTGCTCAGAGAGTTCATCAAAATAGGCTTGAAAGTCTCAAACGTGGCTCGTCCAGCACTTACAACTTCAATCGTCAGCTCCATCATACTCTCTAATTGCCCTATGAGAACTTTGAGTACGTTGGAAACATCCGCTAGGCTTAGAGGGGTAGCAGGAGATAGCACCAAGGCCCTCGAAGTCGCAAAACTTAGAACTAAAGCGGTTGGCAATTTCGGCGAAGCAGCCAGAGAAGGCACTAAAATGTCCAAGTGCACAGGACTCGAAGGGAGAGACATAAGCACTCTCGTTTGAGCCGAATTCGAAGCACTCGCAGCCTTTATAAGAGAAATCATCAAAGGAAGTGGAGGAGTCGTCGTCGCTGGTGCAAGAGATAGCTGCGCCGGAGGAGGAGTAGTTGTTGGTGTAAGTAGTAGTTGTTCTGGTGGTGGAGTTACAATTGTGGCCTCTTCAGTCACAGGAGTTAGCGATCCTACATATAAAAACTTGTTAGAACACAAAAGAGAACTTTTGGGGAAGTCCAAAATGAATGACGCTTACATGGGGGAGAAATAGGGATATAGGCTGACGCTTTATTGGAAGTGAATGGTGGTAGGTTATCCCAATCATTGTAATCATCACCGTCATTGTTACCATCATCATCTCTATCATCATCATCATCATGTGTAGAGCTCACATAGTTTACTTGCTCTTCATCATCTGTAGCAGAAGGTTCTAGCGAGCTCACAACAGTAGTCGACTTATGAACTAGTCTTGTTGTTAGGTTGGGCCTTGTATCCCCTATGGGTAGCATTAAGGTTGAAGCAGAGGGAGACTGACTCCCGCTAAGCCTTTTAGGTTCAACCACTTTAGGTTCATCTACAGGAGGCCTAACCTCTTCAGTTTAAGCTGTTGCAGGCTCGACTCCTTCTGGTATCATCTCTATGATTGGAGGAGCGACACCTAAAGCCTGACTCAGACTTGTTGAAGTAGCAGAGTCCACAAGTAGCAGAGTCCACTATGGGGAAAGATTTTGCATCATTGGCAAGCAATTCATCCTCGCCCTCTTCTTCGTCTAGTGGATGATAGGAAGAGGCGGTACCCGACAAAGCTGGGCTAACTGAACGAAGTCCAGTTTGATGAGAGAGGCCCCTAACAGACGACTCTCGCTCCTACTCCTCCGCCAGATATGCTGATTTGAAAGCATCTTGCATGAGTTTTGCTCCTCATGGACCTTCAGAGGTAGGGGATCCAACCGATAACTTACGTCGAGTCCGCTTCTCATACTGGCCAATCTATTCTATCGTAAGAGCTCGTTTCCCAGCTGCCTTCTTGCTTCGAGTTGTAACCATGGGGGACTCCATCTCGGGGGCTACAATTACTTCATCTTCATCTTCTATAGCAGTTTCTAGCTCAAGTGATAAGTACTCATCGATTCCCCTTAGACGAGACATCTTAGAGCCTCTTTTTGAATCATACATCTTTCAAACCGCCTTCAAGAAGGAAGTATAAATTTTGTATTAGGGTATTTGTGAAGCGGCTTGGTACTAATTACAAAAGCCTAAGGAAGTATACGCATTGGGTGTTTTGTGTGGCAATCTGAATGTGGCCCCGATACAACCCGCAATAGAATAATACCAAGCCCTTGCTCCCTCATATACATTGCCAATGAATGCAAGCCTAGGGTTGGGATTTCTGATATATATCTGATCATACCTAAATTGTCATGAGAATCGATACGGCTGCTAAGGCTCGATGAAGCACTTCCTCCCCTATCGAAAGATGAGATAACCTAGGCGTATGTTGATAAGCCACCAGAATACACCCTCGTTAAGAGTGGTGAATGAATTGCGACCCTTGGTGTCTTAGTACACTTGTCCACATGAATCTCCTTTGAAGTTAGGAAAGCAGCGAGCTATTTATAGCTAATATCCCTGGTCAATATTTCTCGAAATTTCACCTCGTATTAGCTAACCCATTGAGCAGTCTTAAGTTGCTGGACAAGAGGAGCTGAAGCATCACTTGATGTAGGTGTTGTCATCAAAGCAGGGCAATGCAAGACAAACCAAGACACCAAATAGATGTATGGCATGGGCACTCGAGGGGTGGGAGTCTGGAAAAATTTTCTCCCATCTGAGTCCATCTCCTTGACTAAGACGAATTCTGAGGCTAAGTCTCAAAGGCCACTTAGTAGACAGCACACCATGGCCGTGAGGAGGTTCAAAGGTCACTTATGAACTAAGAGAACAGCCGGATAGACCACTTCCACTGCAATAGCATCCACTAGCCTGGTGAGCACTATACAGCGCTTCAACCACAGTGTGAGGAAGTTGGCAAACAGAGCCATATTAGAAATTAGAGTCTCTACTTGATAGTGGAAACTTTCAAATTTAGTCAACACGGAGAAAACATCTTCCTGGGTCTCGTTGGTGTAATGGGCAGTAGCAGCATCGATGTGATCATTAATTTCATCGAGAGTACTAACAACCATGTGGGTTACCTCCATATTCCTCTGATGCAAGTTCTGGAAGAGGTAGTTAACCCAAGATCCCTACTTGATGCCGCTCCTATGCACTCCAGTTATCTGTGCACATATGTGGAAATGGCACATTAACTCCCAGTAAGTCTCATAAATTTTAGGAGCGGCCTTTCTTAAAATCCTCAGTTCCTCAGCCTCTAGGATGAATTCCTCATAAAGTAATTCCTCGAATGATAACCCTGAAATTTTGAACATCTCATGGAGAGCAAAGCCTAACTCTCCACCTGGTGTAAAAAATATGCTTGTATCCGGATTGTAGAACTCCAACATCGCAAAGAGGCCACTGTACTTCTGATTGATCCCATATCGGGTGGCTAATATCGGGGTTCTAAGACCAGAAACTTCAAGTGGCCCTCTCAACTCCTCTATGACGAACTCAATCATTCGGGTCCATCATCCTGCCTTGTTAGAGTTGCACCCACCCTAGAGCTCTAAAGTCCTTTGCGGGGGATTCGCCTCTCACTGATATAAATTTCCTGACGAATGTATTCACCAGCTTAACAGTTTCGCCAACTAGATGTTCTCTCTTTACTGAACTAGACCTCAAAGCCACTATTTGTCAATTGAAACTAGCCGAATGAACACCATGATGGGTAAGATGTCCGATAACAACTTCACCCTGCTCCCGGACAAGATCCCAATCCATGGATCTTAGGATAGAAGCACACTGGTAATAAGAGATCGGGAACATCCGTTCCATGTTCGGTAGAAAGAGGAGGTGATCATGATGTTCCACAGCCACTTGTAGTTTCTATCATACATTCGTGCAACATTCATGATGACAGAATCTCCAAATAAGAAAATAGACTTCTTTAAAACTTTGCATTCTGTAATCTCGAGTTTCGCGTCTATGACAAGGGCTCTGTGGGTCCCGAGAAAAGCTTGAGTGATGATTTCTATTCACTCCTTGTTCTGATCTCTGAATACCGGAAGTTCCAAGTGAGAGCTGAAGGGTACATTTCTATACGTGCTACCTTCATGACCAAAGTGGTGATGGAATGAAAGAGGTTCGTTAGAGTAGCGCACTACACATAAAGAGATGATAGTTAGTGTTTGAAATAGCCCAAGAGCCAAAAAGTCTAAAAGACTTGAATGAAAGCGCAAGGGTCAGCCCTGCGTTCCAAATTCAAAATGCAAGGGCCAGCCATGTGTTTCAAATTCAAAACACAAGGGTCAACCTTACGTTCCAAGCTCAAAATGCAAGGGTCAGCCTTGTGTTCCAAATCTAAAATGTAAGGGTCAGCTTTGCATTCCAAATCAAAAACATAAGGGCCAACCCTGTGTTCCAAATCCAAAATGCAAGGGCTAGTTCTGTGTTCCAAATCTAAAATGCAAGGGCCAGCCCTACATTCTAAATCCAAAAACGTAAGAGCCAGCCCTGCATTTGCAATTCAGAACTTGCCGAAGTAAGTTTAATAGTCCAAGCTTACCACTGATGAGTGGAGCTGGCGGCGACGCAATCGCCTAAACATCAGTGTCGCCGGTGGACGAGATAAAGTAATTCCCCGAATGATAACTCTGAAATTTTGAACATCTCGTGGAGAGCAAAACCTAACTCTCCACCTAGTGTAAGAAATGTGCTTGTATCCGGATTGTCGAACTCCAACATCGCAAAGAGGCCGCTGTAATTCAGATTGATCCTGTATTGGGTGGCCATCGGGGTTCTAAGACCAGAAACTTCAAATGGTCCTCTCAACTCCTCTATGACGAAGTCAATCATTCGGGTCCACCATCCTGCCTTGTTAGAGTGCACCCTTCCTGGAGCTCTAAAGTCCTTTGCGGGGAATTCGCCCCTCACTGATATAAATTTCATGACGAATGTATTCGCCAACTTAGCAGTTTCACCAACTAGATGTTCTTTCTTTACTGATCTAGACCTCAAAGCCACTATTTGTCGATTGAAACCAGCCGGATGAACACCGTGATGGGCAAGGTGTCCAATAACAACTCCACCCTGCTCCCGGACAAGATCCCAATCCATGGATCTTAGGATAGAAGCACATTCGTAATAAGAGATCGGGAACATCCGTTCCATGTTCGGTAAAAAGAGGAGGTGATCATTGATGTCCCAGTGCCACTTGTAGTTTCTATCATACATTCGTGCAACATTCATGATGACAGAATCTCCAAATAAGAATGCAAACTTCTTTAAAACTTTGTGTTCTGCTATCTCGAGTTTCGCATCTATGGCAAGGGCTCTGAGGGTCCCGAGAAAAGCTTGAGTGATAATTTCTGCTCGCTCCTTGTTCTGATCTCTGAATACCGGAAGTTCCAAGTGAGAGCTAAAGGGTACATTTCTATACATGCTACCTTCATGACCAAAGTGGTGATGGAATAAAAGAGGTTCGTTGGAGTAGCGCACTGCACATAAAGAGATAATAGTTAGTGTTTGAAATAGCCCAAGAACCAAAAAGTCTAAAAGACTTGAATGAAAGCGCAAGGGTCAGCCCTGCGTTCCAAATTCGAAATGCAAGGGTCAG
This sequence comes from Asparagus kiusianus, assembly GCA_022839385.1. Classification (NCBI taxonomy): domain Eukaryota; kingdom Viridiplantae; phylum Streptophyta; class Magnoliopsida; order Asparagales; family Asparagaceae; genus Asparagus; species Asparagus kiusianus. The sequence continues at coordinate 215,014 of BQKN01067623.1, read as the reverse complement.
CCCTGTGTTTCAAATTCAAAACACAAGGGTCAACCTTACGTTCCAAGCTCAAAACATAAGGGTCGGCCTTGCGTTCCAAATCTAAAATGTAAGGGTTAGCTTTGCATTCCAAATCCAAAACGCAAGGGCCAACCATACGTTCCAAATCTAAAATGCAATGGCCAACCCTGTGTTCCAAATCCAAAACGCAACGGCCAACCATGCGTTCTAAATCCAAAAATGTAAGGGCCAGCCCTACATTTACAATTCAGAACTTGCTGAAGCAAGTTTAATGGTCCAAGCTTACCACTGATGAGCGGAGCTAGCGGCGTCGCAATCGCCTGAACAGCAACGTCACCGGTGGCCGAGGCTACCAGTGCACTCAAAGCCGACGCAGCGGCTTTCCTTGGTTTCACAATAGTCTTCTTGGGAGCCATGTGGATGATTGGTTGCTGGGGAAGATGAACAGTGCTGGCTGGATTTTAAACAAAAAATATTCGTTGAAGAAGCCTAAGCAGAAAGCAGAAGAGTCGAAAGACTCTTGATTTGACCATGACGGTCTATTTATAAACAGCTAGAGCTGTCATATCGTGTCACGCCCCGCTTCCCAAAATACACAGAAATCGGAACGTGAACAAGCCCGCGACGTATTAGATTGAGAAGAAATATACACTATTATTTTTTTCTTTTCTTTTCTTCTCAATCCAATACGCTAAGCGTCTGGAAATAAGTACAATGCGAAGTCACAGGTCCCCGATCACACATAACAAGAATATAAAGACAACCCAGAATAAAAATAGACATATCATCAATGATAAATCATCCCGGACATAAAATATGGGTCAAACGTGCCCTTATTACAACAACAGTTCAATTAGGAATTAAGAAATACATAGTCCATAAAAGGAAGTACTGTTAAAAATACTAGTTCCATCATCAACTAAGAAAAATACGGTAAAAGAGTTTTAATGTTCATCAGCTACTACAGAGGAAAACTACTGGGCTTCAGCTTATTCTTCTACTCCACCTGTAAGGTGCTCCTACTAAGAATCCTCAGGCTCCTGTATGATTCCGAACTGAGGCTGTCCGTCTCCTAAATCTGACGTACACCCAGAAAATAGGAGTACGTCAGCGTGTGGAACACACGGCAAGATCCCCCAAGGCAGGAACAAATACAATAACAGTAATGACAATATATGCGTGGTCAATGCGATAACAGAAATAAAAATGGAACATGTGATGATAGTAATAACGATAGAGATGTGCAACTGGAATACTATTAATCAGACGAATCCAAAAATCAACCAAGTAACAAGATCATGCAGGTAGCGATCAGAAACCATCCAAGCAACAAGATCATACAATAGATGGAATTAATATTTAAAAATCTACAACAAGAGACGTAGTACGTCGAGCGAAATAATCCAAACAAGGAAACCCTCATGTATATACCATATGTCTCAAATTGAAGATAATTAAATATTAACCCCAATCTATGTATGAAAAGAACACAACTAGTCATCCTATTGCAACTCACTGGTTCACATCTCACTAGAGTCAAGGTTCATATTCTCGGATAATCGATTGTTCACCAAATCATTTACATATAACTTTTCACTACCCCCCTCAGACCCACGCCAGCGCTACACAGGAATATCGCTGGTGCGAGCCTGGAAATAATCAATAATCATAATATCATATCACCTCAGACCCACCCCAACGCTACACAGGAATATCGTTGGTGCGAG
>BQKN01067623.1:175466-213277 GCA_022839385.1 Asparagus kiusianus | reverse complement strand
CACCTCAGACCCACCCCAACGCTACACAGGAATATCGTTGGTGCGAGCCTGGAATAATCAACAATCACATCCGATCACCTAAACCAGGAATTCCCCATCTCAATTCTTCCCGCTTTTCTAAGCCAACAAACACAGGTATCTAGGTCCTATACACGACACGCTAGGCCACTAAGGACATAAACTACTAACGGTTATCAACAAAACAAGAAATAATAAATAAATATAACTATTTTATGCAAATCATATGATGAACATGACTATATATACTAGCGATGAATCAGGTATGCATATATGACAATGAGTGAGTATAAATAAGAGTGTCAACATGTCGGTGTCAAAGTACATGAAAATGTCGTGTTCTTCAACTATCAATCACACAGTCATAATACAAAAATACTCTTTTTCCAAAAAAAACTTCTTTAAAACTATTTATCATTCTAAAATAATTTTCTTCCACAAGATAAATTCTAAAAATATTATAATTAATCTAAAATAATCCTGTTACCCAAATAAATTCTTTAATTTATTATATTTGTCCTGAAAATACTATTTATCCCATAATTACTATCCATTCAAAATTATTCATCAAATCCACGCAGATAAATATTAACATATCTAAAATTGCAGATAATTCATAATGAATAGAAAAAATAGTTCTGAGCAAGCGGGATCTTACATCGGGGTTCGTCGAAGGAATCAACGTCGACGACGCGGGTCGGATCTGACGCGGTGGTGCGCGACGTCGGGGAACTCCGACGTGGGGCAACGGGGAAAGCGGACGGCGGATCTGATCGGAGAGGCGGCGGTTTGGGCTAAGGCGCGATGGGCTGCTACTGGTGCACGGGGCGAGCTCGGGGCAGATGAGAGTGGCGAATGGAGTTGGTTCAGGGGAGGAAGTCGGCGACGCTGTGCAAAGAGCTCGTTGCTGCGGTGGTTGCTCAGGTGAGCGCGGCTACTCGAGGCGTCGGGGAGGAGGCAAGGGGATGATGATGATGGCGGCGAGCTCTGGGCAGACGGCGAGGTCAATTCGTCGGGACTGCTGTGGCGACGAGCGCTGACTGCGGCTGGCGAAGTGGGTGGCTGATGGGGTTTATGGTCGGGCCGCGGGGTTGCAGGCTAGGGCAGCGCGGTGGCGAGGAGGCGGAGGCCGGCGAGGGAGGCTGGCGGTCGTGGGGTGTGAGCGTGGGCGGTGGTCTCGGAGGTCGAGCGGCTGGGGCGAGGGTGGGGTTCGTCAGAGGGAGCGGTGGTCTCAGGCGGTGAAGGACGGCGGTGATGGAGGCGGGGCGGCTGGGGCGTTGTGCTGTCGAAGAGAGAAACAAGAGAGAGGAGAGATGAAGAAGGTGGAGAGGGGTACGGCTGTGATGGAAAATAAGAGGAGAGAGAGAAAATTTAATTATGTATCTTTTTTTTTGAATTTTGAAATGAGAGAAAAAATGGAAGGCTTAATTTTTGCTGGAGAAAATCATAGGGAGTGATTTGGGGTTGATTGGAAATTGATTAGGGAGATTATGGTAGGGATTCAAATGGGAGAAAATTAAGGGGAAGAAGATTATGGGAAAATATTTATTTATTTACTTATTCATAATATTTAAAAATAACCCTTATAATAATAATTAACCATATAATAATATTAATAAATAATTAACAGCCAAATATTTATATATTTACATATGTACTAATGTACTAAACTCAGGTTTACATTAATAATAACAAGGTCACTAATAATATTAGCCATCAAAAGATTATATATAAAATCATTAAACCATAAATTAATATTTAGCAGAATTAATAAATACAAGACTATATATTTTATTATTTATTTATTTTGAAAACTCAAAAAAATTCCAAAAATTAGGAAAAGTATTAACAAAATATAATATAATATTTTAAATACTAGAAAAATTTATTTAAATACGTATCAAATTTTACAGTTGTTACATATCGGTATGAGATTTGAGGCTAAAATCCCTCCCAAAATGTGATTTACGCGTTCACGCTGAGTCGGTTAGACTCCTGAAACGTAGGGTTCACCTCTGTGTTTCAAATTTTAAATGCCAGATTGACCTCTGTGTTTTAAGACTTAAACACGGAGATCACCTTTGCGTTTCAAAATTCTAAACCTTTGCAGATGGTGTTTCTATGATGGCTTCATAGTCCTTAGCTCTCTCTTACCTAACTCTTGCAGCTATGCCTCACATATTCATCAATGCCTACAAGAATGTCCTTGTTGTTGCTGTTGATACTGAATACACATTCCCACAGACTGAGAGAATGAAAGAGTATCTCAAGAATCTAAGCAAGTTTGTTGCTGCACTAGTTGCTAGGGAAGGCGAAAAGACGAGCCCGCTAATAAGCCTGACGATAATGACTTGGGTTTTAGCTTGTTTGACTAAGTTCTTTGTCATCAAGTCCTAAAAAGTTACCTTGTTTGGTTTAGGGTGTTTTAGTTTCTTAAAAACTTATTTGGGTTTCTTAGATTTATGTGTTACCTATGAGAGGTCAGGCTTCAGTACTAAAAAACTAGCAATGGTCATCAAGGTGACGAAAGCCAAGAAGAAACCGACCTATGACAAGAAGGTATGCAGCCTCTTGGATGAGTACAGACAAGTTCTAATCATCGATGCAAATCAGAAAGAGATGTCATAAGGATTCAACGGTTCTCACAAAGAAGAACACTCCCTTCAAAAATGTTAGGTTGATCTTTACTAAGGGAGATCTAAAGGAAGTTAGTGAGAAAGTCGCTAAATACAAGGTTGGAGCACCTGCTAGTATTGGGCTTGTGACTCTCACTAATGTCATCGTCTCTCATATTCTAAATATGAGACTCATCTCCACGTTTCAAAGCAACAAGGCATGTTTCCACACTTCAGAAATAGGGCCACGATAAGCGTCTTCATACTGATCTTGTGTGGTTAGTGTTTGCAATCAAGTCCACAATGCCTTCAAAGTGGTTATAATGAACAATCACCCAACCAATCCAAAATCAAAATTAGGATCCAAAGTATTCCAAAAATTCATTCTATTCAACTGCAAACTTTTAAAAACTTTGGATGGGGTTCTGTAGGTTGTCCAAAAATTACTGAAGATAGATGATTCACATCAAGCACTAATAATGGAAGTTACAATTCAACGACTTCCAGAAGGCTATAATTTGGAGACTTTCACGACAATCAACTAATGTTACAATTCAAAGACCTTCACAACAAACGATGGAAGTTCTGATTCAACATCCTTCACAATCATTAACAGGAGTTACAACTAACGACTCTTATATTCCAAAGAGCCGAGATGAAGATCACAATCTTTGCAACGCTCCAACTAGAGAGACTACAAATCAATGGTCTCTTAAACTCAAAACGTAGAGCTCATCTTTGCGTTCCAGACTCAAAACACAGAACTCATCTCTGCGTTCCAAACTCAAAACGTAGAGCTCATCTTTACGTTTCAGACTCAAAACGTAGAGTTCGTGCCCAGAATGCAAGTTTTGTGTTTGACGCGTTCAAACACGAATTGAACGGCTCTAGAAACCGTTTCCCATGATTTGGAGGGAATCACACCCCACTTAGGATCGATTTTGGGGGTTAGTTACACCCCTTAATCCCTATAAATAGATGAAAAATCAACTTAAATGGGAGCGTTTGACCATCTTTGGATCCTTTTGGCTTTTGGAGATCTTTGAGGATATCAACTTTTGGACATCAGAAAACCACCTAAGGAGGTCAACGATCTTTAGGAGCTGTTCTTGGAGCTTTTCATTGGCTTGTGAACTAAATTTTGGTTGGATTAAAGCAACTCTTTTATAGAATTCTAAACTCATTCCGAGTTACTTAACTTGTTCAGAGTTCTAAACTCGTACTGACTTCTCAAACTTGATCAGAGTTCTTAAACTCGAGAGAGTTTTAAACTTGCGTTGCAAGTTCTTTCCATCAAGAAGAATACACCAAGTTCTACGAGGCGAAGCATTCAGATCGTCAACAGGATATAAGATTCAAGCTCTCATCGACACCAAGAAGAACCCAATTTTAAATAAAGGGAAGGATCTCTGTCGATTCCTTCCTTCTTTTGTAAATCAGGATACCAATAGAGAAGAATTATAATTTTTTTCTAAATCAGTTAGAGAGAGATTATAGTGAGAGATTGTATTCATTCTTTTCCTATGTTAGTTAAGGAGATTAATACAAATTATTATTCTGATTTCTTCTTTAACTTTCCCACAAATAGTAGTTTCATGCCATGGTGGAGAGGTAGACAAAAGAAGTTGAAGTGTTTGTGCATCGATAATGAAGGAGAGTACACTTCCATTGAGTTTAGAGATTATTGCTCTAAGTATGGTATTCGGCATCAGAGGATAGAGCCCGACATACCGCAACATAATGGAGTTGTAGAGAGATACAACAAGACCATTATGGAGAAAGTCAGATGTATGTTGAAGGTGGCGAAGTTACCTAAGAGCTTCTGGGCTAAAGCTGTTCGCATTGCATGCTACATAATCAACAGGTTTCCTTCAGTTCCTTTGGGTTTTGATATTCCAGGGAGAGTTTGGTCCGAAAAAGATATTTTCTCTTCTTATCTAAAGGTGTTTGGTTGTAAGGCGGTTGCACCATTCCGAAGGAAAAGAGACAGAAAATTAATGATAGAGCGGTTCCTTACATCTTCCTTGGTTATAGAGAAGATGAGTTCGACTATAAACTATGGGATCAAAAAAAGAGATGAATTATCAGACGAGTAGATATGATTTTTTAGGAGGATCAGACTAATGTAGATCTTGAGAGAACAGAGCATTCAGAGAGTGTTGCTAGTGAGATACCATATATGACATCTGTTTCGTCTCCAGTATAGTTCTCCAGTATAGTTGCAACCTATAGATATAGAGCAGGTGCATATTAATGATGTTGATAATGACAGTCAAATACCAAAGCAGGGAGACAGTGATCATGATCACGAGTAGAAGGCTCCTCATCAGGGAAGCATCACCAGCAGCAGGAGTCTGTAGAGCCACAACTTAGGAGATCAGCTAGAGAGCATCGACCATCCACGAGACATCCTCTTTCGGACTATTCTTTGCTAACAGAAGAGGGGGAGCCAGAAAGCTTTCAGGAGGCACATACTCATAAAGACAAGGACAAATGGTTCCAGCCTATGAAGGAAGAGAGAGAATCTCTTGAGAAGAATGATACTTATGAGTTGGTGGATTTACTGAATGACAGAAAAGTTTTGAAGAACAAGTGGGTGTTCAAGTTAAAGAATAATGACTATAAAGAGATTTAGAAATACAAAGCCAGATTAGTGGTGAAAGGCTTTGGTCAGAAAAAGAGCATTAATTTTGATGAGATTTTTTCACCTGTTGTGAAGATAACGTCCATTGGAGTTATCTTAGGGTTAGTAGCTAGTTTAGACCTAAAGATTGAGCAGCTTGATGCCACGACTACATTCATTTATAGTGATTGGAGGAGGAGATCTACATTGAGCTGTCGAAGGGTTATGAAGTGAAGTGAAAAGAACACATGGTTTGTAGGTTGAAGAAGAGCCTCTATGGTTTGAAGCAAGCACACAGGCAGTTGTACAAGAAATTTAATTATTTCATGTTAAATAATGGCTACCAGAGGAAAGTTACAAATTTGTGTGTATATTTTAGGAGAATTTTAGATTCTAGTTTCGTTATCCTTTTGATTTATGTGGGCGATATGTTGATTGTTGGTCAGGATAGTCAGATAATCAGTGGACTGAAGAAGGGGTTATTTAAATCTTTTGGCATGAATGATTTGGGCTCGGCACAGCGAATCTTGGTATGGATATTGCTCGTGACAGAAAAGTCAGGAAGTTGTGGTTATCACAGGAGAAATATGTTGAATGGCTACTTGATAGATTCAACATAAAAGATATCAAGTCAGTCAGTACTCCTCTTGCAGGTCATTTGAAGCTTAGCAAAAAGTTTTGCCCGACTACAGATGAGGAAAAGAGTGAGATGAAGAATATTCCTTACTTTTAGCTATAGGGAGTTTGATGTATGCAATGGTTTGCACTTGGCCAGATATAGCTCATGCAGTTACCGTTGTGAGCATATTTCTTTCTAATCCAGGAAAAGTTTATTAGGAAGGTGTAAAGTGGATCTTAAAATATTTAAAAAATAGTTCCAGATTGTGTTTGAGATTTGGAGGTTCGAAGATAGTATTATACAGTTTTACAGATGCGGATATGGTAGGTGATCTTAATCATAGGAAGTCTACCTCAGGTTAATTGTTTACTTTTACAGGGGGAGCGGTATCTTGACAGTCCAGGTTGTAGAAGTGTGTTGCTTTATCTATAACAGAGGTGGAATATATTGTAGCTGCAGAAGCCGGAAAGGAGATAGTTTGGTTGAGAAGATTTCTGAAGGAGTTAGACTTGCAACAGGATAATTATGAAATCTTCATTGATAGTCAAAGTGCTCTTGATTTGAGTAAGAATTCTACATTCCACTTCAGGACAAAACACATTGATATGACATATCATTGGCTTATAGAATCCATTGAGAAAGAGGAGCTAAACCTATAGAAGATTCACACAGATAAAAATCCAATAGATTTTTTAATGAATATTATTTCTAGAGAGAAGACCGAGTTGTGTCGAAGATTGGCTGACATGAACTCCCGTTGAGGAGTTACAGATTGGCATACCCTCTTGTTAGCCCGGAGGGGGAGATTATTGTAGGTCTAGCCCAAGATAAGGCCCACATAAGGTCCACATGAATTAAAATTCTATCTAGAAGAAGATTTGAAGAATCTAGTTGTAATAAGAATAGGTTTGAAGGAACTAAAAATAAAATTCATTTATAAAGAAATTCTATTCATGAGAAACCTGCTTTTTTTGTGCTACAGTAAACCATGAAAAATAACCCGGGAGAGAGAGAAAAAGGGAGATTTCGGATAGCTCGGTTTTCTGATTGTAGTGATTCAAAAGTTGTTGTCTTCAGAACAATGATGTCATCAGGAGTATTGTGTTGGTTTCTCCGTGGGTGTTGAAGAATTTTTGGTGAGGCGGATTTTAGGGTTTGGTGTCCTAGAGATAATATTGTACCTTTTTATGATTTAATCCTCAAGTTCAGGCGGAACTTGAAGGGATTGTACTCTTGATTCATAGTAAAATATTTTTCTCTAGATTATCTCGTGAATTTAGGCACAATTTGCCAAACTACGTTAATTTTTGGTGTTTACTTGCTTGTGGTTTTTTTATTGATGTCGTTATTCGTTTAGTATTTAATTTCGCAGATTAATCTTCATAAAATCTCTAACAATTATGTGGCTCATTGGTACAAAATTAGGGGTGCAAAACCATTTCCAATGTTCACGATTATGTAGTGAATTATCTGTATCTGAAATATGCGAGTATATGTTGATCATACAGCCGCAATTGTATCAATTCTTAAATTGATGAATTTGAGACTAATTTTGATGATCAATTGGTTTACTTTTATCTTTTCAAAATTTCACGCCCCGCTTCCCGAAATACCGAGGAATCAGAACGAGAATAAGTCTGTGACGTATTAGATTGAAGAGAATAAAGAAAAATAAATATTTCTTCTCAACCTAATACGCTAAGCATCAAGCAATATAAAGCGAAAACACATGTCCCTGATCACAGTAGTGAGAATATAATAAACAACTCATAACCAAATGATACATATCACAACTAAAATATCATCCCAGACATAGTATTCGGGTCAACATGCCCTGATACAAATCCATTCAATTGAATACTGAAGGAATGTAAAATACATCGATCAAGCTGGAATAGAAAGAACTACAAAAATAAACTGGAACCATCAACTAATAAAACAAAAGACTAGGGTTCGGCTTCTTCTTCTGCTCGGTCTACAAAGCACTCATGCTGAAACTACTCTGACTCTGGCGTATCTCCAAGCTGGACCTATTCATCCTCTAAATCTAACATACACCGGAGAAAACAGGTGTACGTCAGCATGCATGGCACACGACAAGACCCCACAAAAAATAGAAATGGTCGAATGACCAATGCAAGAATAATAATAATAATGGAAACTTGGTATTGGAATTCTAACAATTTAAATGCAAACCACCCCTATAATAAACAAAAGAATCTAAAATCAACCGGTAATGAGGTCATTGCAGCTAGCCATCCTATAACATTTCACTGACACACATCCCACATAGAGTCAATGTTCATATCATCGAATAACTGACTATTCACAAATCCCCTACGTTCATCCAATCCCGCTACACATGCGGCCAGAGGACTACACGTAATCTGATTCCGGCCTGGTCCGAACTCAAGTTGACTCCGGTAAAGAAATAAATTCATGAACCAAAGTAGCGACACCGATTCACTTTGACCAAACAAACCAACCCGAGTGGTGACATCGATCCACTGATGCGAGCCTAGAAGACATATCAATAACCATATCCGATCACATGAACAAAGACTTTCTCATCCCAACTCTTCTTGTTTTCCGAAGTCAACATAACACATGTCTCTAGGTCACGCAAGGCCACTACAGTCATGACTACTAACAGTTCTCAATCACAACAAGAAATAACAAATACAACTGATCATGTTCAATAATATCATGGCATATCAGGTAATCAAAATTAAGAGTCGTAAATTTATGAACAACCAACTATGTAATTCAGAAAATAATCTTTTCCACAAGACAATTTATCTTAAATTATTTCTCATTATAATTAATCTAAAATAATTCCTTTTCAAAATAAATTCCTTTAAATTATTTATAATTATTCTAAAATGATTCTTTTTCCAAAATAAATTCTTTTAAATCACTATAATTATCTAAAATGATTCTGTTGCCAAAATAAATTATTTTAAAACATCATAATTATCCTAAAAATGATTCTTTTGCTGAAATAAATTCTTTTAATTCTAAATATGCTATTTATCATATTACTATGATTTATTTAATATTATTCATCAAATAATCCCACGCAGATAATTATATCACAAACTAATATGCAGATAATCCATAACAAGTATAAAATTTAGTAATTAACAAGTTGAGCAACAGGATCTTGCCTACGAGGCCAAGGGCATGAGAACGAGGCAGCGGAGCCGTGCAAACGTGGTACGACGGATCTGAAGCGATGGGAGTTGCCGCTGTTCGTGACGAGCTTGGGCTGGTGAGTAAGAAAGAGCTACAGCGATGATAAGGGAGGTGACAGTGGCGATGATGGCGGGTGGCAGCGAGTGACGGAGAGGGTGAGTGGTGGTTGATGGAGAGGGGAGTTCGGTGGATCTGGAGGAGGTGAGGCGGGCGGAGCTAGAGCAGCACTGAGGGGGCGACAACGTAGGGGTTCTGGTCGACGAAGGAGGAGGCGGTGAGGGGAGTTAAGGATGACGGGTCTGGAGGCAGGGGAGGCGGCAATGAGAGGTGATGGTGGGCGGAGGGGTTGAGTAGGAGGAGCTCAGGGCGGCAGCGGGCTGTTCGACGGTTGATCGCAGGTGGTGGAGCGGAGGATAGTGACCGTGATGGGAGCTGAGGGAGGAGCTCGCGGTCGGAGCTGAGGGTGTGAGCAGCAACGGAGGAGGTCGGGGTAGATCTAGTCGGGGGCGTTGGTGGTTGATATTGTAGGCGTATAAAATTGCCTATAGGTCCCACAACACAGCTCGGCGACGCCGATTCGACAGAACCGACCATCGGGCGACGTATTCAAGCACGACCGTTATCCCGCCAACGCCGAAGCCAAGCCATACGCAACGGAGCAGGTTAACGAGGCGACGAAGCCAACAAATCGCACCCAAGCATTGGAACGCATCCACTCGCACGCGGAATCGAACCAACGTTTCGGGAAATCACCGAGTCATCTAAACAAGAGCGAACTCGGTGATACAACGATCGAATCAAGATCGGTTTCGGACTCGAGCTCAGAAGTGGGTTTACTGCCATATCAGGAATCGGATCAAAACGAATCGAATCCGAACAAGTCAACCACACAACCGAATCGGAGTCCAATCAAACGACGAATCGGAACCCGAACGACGGAACCCGAACAACAAACCGAACGACGAAAAAACCGAAACGAACACCTAAGGGGGGCTCGGCTTGGCCGAGCCACCCACAAGTGGCTCGGCCATGGCCGAGCCCCCAACGGGTGGCTCGGCCAAGAGCCGAGCCACCCACAGGTGGCTAGGCTCAGAACTGTGCAAACGCACAGTTCTGAGTGCCTATAAATAGGCCTTGTGTTGGTTCATTTCAGGGGTTGGATTTTGGAGGAGGCGAAGCCCTGCTGGATTGAAGACTCAGATCTAAACAAAGATCCAAACTTTGAAGGCTTCGGAGACTTGGAATTCCAGATCTGGTGCTCAGTGAACGTCAACGTCAAACAAGGCAGGAGTTCGAGAGGATCGGATCTGAGATCTACACGATTTTCCTCCGGATCTAAGCTTGGTTCTTAGATCCCGAGAAGAGTCTCGAATTCGCTTGGTCGATTTCGACACTTGGGCTACTATTTCCTTGGTGAATTAGTACCCCACTCGGCTATTATTTCCTTCGTGAGATAATACCCGTCATATCGTGTAGATCCGACCGGATCGAGATCACGCGGTGGTCCACGGCAAATAACCCCGGCGCAGGCAAAGAACCCACACAAAGCGAGTGACCGCAAAACAGGAGCTCGCGATTCGTTCGACAAACAAGGAAAGAAAGTTGTAATCTTTTTCATTTGTTTTTTGATTTTTCATTGTAACCGGATCTTATAAAAAGACCGGATTTCTGTAATCGATAAACTATTACGAAAGTGTACAATGGAATCAATGAAGAAAGACACAAATTTTCCCGCGAACAGATATAGTTGGCGGTGAGAGGTGACAGTGACGACGCGAGGAACGGAGGTAGAGTAGCTGGGCGTCGGGGCATCAGGGCTGAGGGGACTGGCGACTCATTGTTTGGGAAGGGGGAGGAGCAGATCTGATGGAGGCGTGAAAAGAGAGGAAAGGAAGAGAGAGAATAATAATAGGAGAGAATTAGGTTTTAAGAAAAATTAAGAAAAATATAAGGGATTAAGGAGAAATACACGAAAATTAAGGAAGAATACTGGGAATGGGTAGGCTAAAAATCAATATAAGATAATTAATAAAATAATAATAATAACAATAATTAACATTCAAATATTAATTTAAAAGCTTTTACTGTAACAATTTAATTTATAATAGTAAAATCATTAAAATAAATATAATCTGGATTTTTAAATCATAAAAATTTTGAAAATCAGAAAGAATATAATTACTCTATATAAAAATAAATTTTAATATTTAAAATACCAAAAAAATTATTTAAACCAATATCAAAAATTCATGGTCATTACATTCTACCTTCCTTAAAACAAATTTCGTCCTCGGAATTAAAAGAACGAAAAGACAGATATGGAACAACATCCATAAGCAGAGAAGAATGTAAAACAATAATAACACAAAATATAAGATGTAGATTCAGCATAAAAATAACAAAGTAGCCAAAACATTACTACAAAGCATACTCTACACACAAAATTAATCACAACAAAACAAAACCAATACTAATCATTAAACTAATTCATCAAAATGTTAATATACATACACAAGTATTAATCATAGTGTATAAATAAAATATAATCTTAACACAGACAAATCACACAATACGCAAATCACACACAGCATAGTAAAACATCGCATGATTAATCAAAAGTATAATATGTAATCAAAATTAATGGAAGTACTAATAATTGAAAGGGCATGTATGAATACAAATACACAGAAATCAGAAAATATACTTGATTAATCATTTTCAAAAGATATCATTGAAGCAGATAAATGAGTATAAATAATAAGAATGAGGTAAGTAAACATAAAGAGAGTGAACCTATATTTGAAGGAGATTGCACAAGCATAAAGAAGTACGTATATTGTGAATAAAATAGTTGGTACGTATCAAGTTATAAAATAACACAACATCTAAGCATAGGCAAAAATATTAGTATCAGTCAACATAGTTTAATAACAAAGAAGTCAATAATGAATATACAATTATAGAAAAATATAATATCAACATGATATTATTAATATAGTATCATAAGACAACACTTCACAATGTTAAAATATAACCAATAACACAGAATTAGTAAAATATAACAAATATATAACATACTAAAATATAATATGAAATATAAATACGTAATTCAAACAATTGTCAATCGTTAAAATATAATATGAAATATAAATACACAATTCAAACAATTGTCAATCACTAAAACATATGATAAAGTATATCAACTCAACAATAAAAATAATTAAAAGAAGAACATAAAGAAGATAAAAGATAAAAAGGTCTCAACAAAGTATAAATCCCTCATACGTAAGTAGATGATAAATATGATAAAATACAAAACATAAAAATATAATACAGATAACAGATGAATTATATATAAGCAAAAACAAGAGAAACATTTGTAGGGTATGTAAGCAAAACAAAATAGAAAAGAATCAAACATACATATAGTTTAGATAAACATAATAGACAACATAAAGAAACATAAAATTAATAAAAATTAAATCATAATAGAATATCATACAATCAGTTAATAGAATAGACATTCAAGATATACAAAAGTATAATTACTAACAAACACATGCATGCAATCAGCAAATCACATTCAACCAATAAGACATATAAGACACAAATTTTGAAAAATAAAAATTTATAATTATGTTAAAAAGTTCAAAGGTAGTATTAATGCAACACATGTTTAAAGCTGTTAAAACATAAACGCACGCAAAGAAGCATAGATATAATAATAAAAAATAGTAATCAGTAAAGATAGAATATGATGATAATTTTAATAAAAATAGTTATAGTTATAATCAATAATTTTTTAGAGCATATGGCAGTAAATAATTATCATATAAAACATAATACTAAGTCAAATATTGAACATGTTTATATAATATAGCAAATAAAATCATCATATATAATAACCGTTAAAAAACACATACATAATAATGAGCATATAAAAGTCTGAATACTCAAAGTACTAATCGTGCTAACAAGATAAACTATGATGAAAACAGTTACAAAATATTATATGATAAAATAAACATCAGAACAATAAGTGATTCAAAATAAACATATTATATAAAACATACTAAGGATATAATTATATATGTATAATTATATATGTATTTGACAAACGATATAATAAATCAGACATATTAGTAATATTCATAAGGTGAAATAATAAATATAAACAAGATATAACAATAGTAATTATTACTGTATAAAAATCAATTCAGATATGGCAATATATGACATAATAGTCAAAATCACATAAATACAATCAGTATAAATATACATAAATAAAGATGTATAATACATAAAACATGAACTATGGAAGATAAAATAAATTTATAAATAATGCAAACATAGGAAGGGCATAAATTCGTATAATAAAAACACTGATATATTGTAAATAAATATACCATGAATGATTGATGAACAGGTGAATATAAATACTGATAATACATAAAATAGAAGATAATTAGACAAAGTTAATAAATGACTATAAAAATATATATCATAAATATAATAATCTACGGGAATACACTATAATGAAAAGAGAATAGTAAGTATGAAAGAATGAAAAATTAAAACACAACACAAGTAACAAAATAATGAATAGATAATAAACAACAAACAATGACACAATAAAAGGACATAAAAAATCTAAAAACACTATAAAATAAATACTAAAAAATAATATGCGTATACAATGAAAATTGTCAAAATGACAAAATAATACATCTCGAAAATGAAGCAACAAACAACAAATATGCAAATGCACTATTAACAATCCATGAGTAAATACCATGCATACCCACAAACGCTATTTAGAATTATCTTTATATTAGTTATAAAAGAATAATAACTAATGTAACAAAATAACTATATAATTAGTAACTAAACTCTAAACTTAACAATATAAATAATGTCTGAATATCAAAATAGAAATACATAACTCTTAGAAATAAGAGAAACCAATATGAACATACTAAAACAACCTAACCAAGACAAAACTGACTGATAAGATAACTATGTACTAAAAATATTATAGATTTAAAAAAATAAAGAATAAGAATGCATATGTAGAATATTAAAATCATGAACTTATTAATATATATCACTAAAAATACGAACAATATACAATAATCTAAAACATAAGTAAATAATAGATGGTATGACCAAAAAAAACGCATACATATACAATTTAGATATGCAAAAATATATTTAAACACAAGAAAATAATCTGAATATCAGATATGCTATGTAATATGTATATGAAGTCTAGAGCAATACGAAACACTTAATGAATATGATTTTGAACAATTGAAAATATATAAGTAATGTTTTTTCATTAGACTATGTTACTTATATATTTTTAATGAAAACATACAATGTAATACTATGTGTGATACATAAAATAATATAATAAATAATACAAAAATCAATACAATTAAACTATATATAAGTCAAATAAAAAAAATATAGTTATAAAAATAATAACACATAAAATAGTGGCCGGTGCGAGGAAAAAAAAGTTATACAAAGAGAGTGTAGTTAGGACATAATTCATCGAGATGATAGGATAAGGGTTAACTATAGTCTTACGGATGAAATATGATATGCATACTCACATGCAAAGCACGTGTTGCATAGTAGTATTAATAAAAGGAAATACTTAAAGAAGTTAAAATAACACTTTATGATACATAAGTATTGTGACCATGTTATCATGACATTTATAATACGCAAGTATTATGTATGTGCTCGCATGGGTTGTATTAATTTGTTTCATTTATATATGAGTGTTAGATGATTGATTATATTTCTTCATAGATTATAACTTGTGTATCATCTATTAACTAATATATTAATTGCTTATTAAGGAAAAGACAATAAGTATCTTTTTTTCTATGTTACTAGAAGAAGAAAACATATTTTTTAAATCAGAATTATTAAACTGACATATAATAATTGAAAATTAGATAGCTTAACAACTGACAATGAGTGCCTTTTATGTTCGACATTAAAAATTATATAGCTTAACCATCAACCCATCATTTATAAATCTAAATAAAAATTTGTTTTCTAATAACTATAGAAAAAGATAAGTTTATATTTGATATTTTGTAGAAAGATATTTAATTAGAAGAGAACATATGTATCATTTGGTTCACTCTATGAAAGAGACTGAGATTTCAATGTCCCGGGATTTCAATCAAGTCTCATGTACTGGTTCTCTTGGGATTGAGATATAGATGGGGTTAGGGCTTTCCTCTAATCCCCAAAACGAATAGTAGGAAGTTCCACCATTTCTTAGTATCAGGGTAGTTATTCGTTGAGACTTCTGATGACCACCACCTAGTGTCTTCTTCGCACCAATAATATAATATAATATTATAATACAAGGAAAAAGATATCTTAGGTGCCACCTTAGATTCAGTCAAATGTAACTCCTCTTAATATATGAATTAGACTATTCTAATTAATGATCCATTCATCTAAATGCCTCAAAACATTTACAAAACAAAATCATCATGTTTCAATACTTGTAATACATATTTTTTATTTTCTCTTTAATTGTATTGTCGTAAAACTATTAAGTTTATAATCACTTGATACATGAGTAACTATAACCCAATATATCTACTTTTCTAATAATATATCATTTAAAACATATGGATCAAAATGAATAGAGAAGATCAAGTAAATTGCATATAACTTAGTTTGGAAGGTGCCACCCTTAGATTAATATAAGGTGATTTGAAGGTGCCATCCTTAGATTTAATATAAGGTGACACATTAGGAACATTTCCCCCTATATATAATATGTTAGGTTAGGTGGTCATTTATAATTTTAGAAAATTTTGGGATCATGTATAATTTTAGAAAATTTTGGGATATTGTTTGCAAATTTTAAAACTTTCAAGGGGATATTTGTGGTTTTTGAAACTATTAGTGGTGTACTCATAACTTTTCAAACTTTTGAGTGTATTTTTAAATTTTGTAAAGAAGGGTGGTTGTAAAGTTTTAGGGTCTATTTTGTAAATTTTTAGGAGATTATTTGTAATTTTTAAAACTTTAGGGGGATTTTTGTAAATTCCTTAGGGGCATTTGTAATTTTTGAAAATTTTAATAAGTTTTTATAAAATTTAGGGGGTTATTTATAAATTTAAAATTTTTTGGTAGTTGCTTGATATTTTCCCAAGTTTCATGGAGATGTTTAAAAATTTTCAAAGGGCTACTCGTAAAATTTTTAAGGGGATATTTGTAGTTTATAAAACTTTAAGGGCTAGTTGAAAATTTTTGAGGGGCTTGTATTTAAACTTATTGCGGTCTATTTATATTTTTTGAACTTTTTAGAGGACTATTTATAACTTTTGAATTTTCCAAACATTGATTGCGTTTTTTTATTTTAAAGGGGAAAGTTTAAAGTTTTCTGAATTTTATAGTGTTATTTATAGTTTTTAAATTTTAATAGGGGTTTATTTATAATTTTTATTTATATTTTTTTAATCTTAGGAGGTTGTTTGAAAATTTTCTAATTTTTCACGAGCTTATTTAGAATTTTATGTTTTTGAAGAGGCTATTTTTTATCTGAAGGGGTTATTAGTCATTTTTGGATTTTCAAGGGATTGTTTGTAAGTTTGTTTCTTGATGGGGACAGTCGATAATTTTCTCATTTTGAAAAACTATTTTGTATATAAAGGAATGCTTTGATTATGAGAATGATCTAATTATAAATAATTTTAATTTGACGAGAATTATTTGGTGAAGATAGAATTGGAGAAAGGTTTGATTATTAAAATTTTCTAATTATACATAATTTTAATTTGAAGAGGATTCTTAGATGAATATATGATTAGATATCTACATGTTAATTTTTGATAAGATAGATGGACACATGACAGTATTTTTGATATATGGTATTTTTTGTGCCTTCAAACTAGTTCATCAATTTATCTTTATATATAAATAAAAGAGGGATTATGAACTATAATAATGTCATTAATTTTGAATTTTTTGAAAAGCTTTTTTCAAAAATAAATGCATTAATAAGATGGACATTTTTAGAATTGTTTATCTAAATATGGTTCGGGTTATCCATACTAACATTACGGGGCACTTGCATCAATGTCAACAATTTTTTTTTTTTAAATAGTGTGTATCATCTTCAAAATAATTGTCCTAAAAGCTCTTTAGATCATGTCGACAAATAGTAATTTCATCTTTCATCTTCAAATTATTAATTTAGTTATTTTTAAGCTAAGTATATAGATGTATTTAAACTTTTGATATTATTTACATTAAAATATAGTAAAATTCCAATATTTTTTTGCATTCTATTTACTTATATCTAATAGTTTTTTCTTAGATATAAATTTATAATTCAATAGCTCTATCTCTTATAGCACACAGTGTGATAGATATATAATTTATGAGCTTTAATTCTATATCATATCATAATTTAGAATATTCTAGAATTAAAAAAAAAGAAAGGAAAAAAAGTCAAAGAGCATGTTCTTAAAAATACAATTTAAAATTTATATAAAATAATCAAATTATTTCTTATTTTTTAAAAAAATAAAGGATAATTTTTCCATGTCCTTCAAACTTTCTAGCCTTAGATAAGTTTTTAATATTACTACGGAAGAAATTTCAAAATAGCCCTAAACAATTTTTTAAAAAAGAAATCGACCCTCTTTCGTTTTTATTACAGAAATAGACTCACTTTCTGATCATGTCAGCACCGTGGCCAAAAAGTGGGTCTATTTGTTTTAAACGTCTTCCTAATTAGTCGGGGTTGCCAACCTTGACTAATTTGGACCCCGGTTGTAATATGCCAGCCAAATTAGTCGGGGTTCGAAACCCTGACTAATTTAGCTCACGTTTAAAATGGTCGGGGTTCCTAAACCCGACCATTTAGCAGCCTTTTTCCCACTCCGTCGACGAGTTGAAAAATCGCTGAGGCACAAAATAGTTGAGGTTGGCTACCCCAACTATTTTGTGTTGGGTCATGCCCCTTATATAAACCCCCTAAACTCTTCTCCCCCCTCTACCCTTCGTTCCCAGCCGCCTCCTTCTCCTCAAAACCGTCACTCTTCCTCTCCCAAACCCTAGATCTCCGATTTCAACCCCATTTGTCGGCCTAATTTCATCGTGAAAGATCTATAAGGTAATTTCTTTTCATTCTCTCCTTTTTTAACATGTAGATCTAGGGTTTTCTCTCAAAAATGAATTTCTAAAGTTTGAACTCTATTTGTAGTGGTTTATTTAGAAAATTTATTCTTTTTGTAGTTAAAATTAAACATTTAGGGCATAAAATGCTCAATCCTAGGGTTTAGGATTTGGGCGTTTAGGGTTGTAATTTGAGTTAGGGTTAGGGTTGTAATTGATAATAATTTTTAAATTTTTATATTTAAATGATATAATTTTTTTTGCATAGGTTGAACAATATAATTTTTATTGCTTGCTCTTATGGTGGGAAAATTAATTATGGAATGAATAATATGCCAATGTACGTCGGAGGGGTAACGACGCTGATAATGATATCAAAATCATATAGTTACAACGACTTGGTTAATGAATTACACCGAGTTATGACAATTGACCCACGAGAGTACCGACTAAAAATAATATGTAATTGGCCCATAACTTTTGATAGAACGTCTGCACTTGAGATCTCAAATGATTATCATATAAGTATTATATTTAATTTGAGCAAGTCGCAACCAACTGTAGAATTGTTTATTGAAAAGTTGCCACATAGTTCGTGCCAAATATTCAACCCTCTAGGAGAATTCTCATGCATGTTAGCTTTGGGAGTTGAGTCTGATGGTTTTCTTTCTTCTTCGAGTGAAATGGAGCGGACTCAATTTCAATATCACAGTGATGCATATTCATTCGGTGGAACATCAAATGTCATGAACAATGAAGTCCTTTATGAAAATATAAGGCCGTTAAGAGAGGCAATAGTTGAAGAGGATGAAAGAATCAACGCATCTGAAGGTGAAGATGAACATAGTGCACCAATTGATAGCATGCAATTTGTGAGTGAAGATGATGAAGAGAATCCGGATTGGCCTGATGAAGCATATGTTAATAATGATTATGTTGAGTTCGAGGAACCATCCCCGACGAGTTTGATGATGATGAGTGGATTTGTTCTTCCAAAGTACAAGATATGCGCATTGATGAAAGTTCAATCATAGAGGAGATGATGACGTCCGTTTCAGGGTTGGTGATCTGTTCAAGACCAATGATTAATTGGTTGATGCTATTCGTGATTACTCAATCCAAAAGTTTGTCAAATTCAAGACTGCTAAAAGCAATTGTATAAGTAATGAGGCAATTTGTTTTATGAATACACAAAGGAAAGGTCGAGCCGAGGGAAATGAAGCTGATTACTCATGTCCTTGGAAGTTATATGTATTTGCCAGAAAGAAATATAATGGGTATTTTAGGATCACAAAATATTACGGTGTTCACACATGTAGCAATCCAATATTCGAGTAAGATCATAGTGGTGATTTCGTCTCTTACATAGCGTGGTTGATTATGCCAAAATTAAAGAAGCAGCTTGAACTAAGGCCTGATAATATAATTGATACGAGAAAAATATTTGGTGATTGGGAGAAGTCTTACGCGACACTAGCTCAATATCTTGATATGATCGGTACTATTCTTTTTTCAGATTCCACTAAGGATTCAATGCATGTGAAATGATTGTCACTCCTAGAGGATCTTGAGGAGTGTGGAGGGTTATCATGGGGGAGTGTCATGTTAGCTTATCTGTATAGGGAGATGACTAAAATGGCACTCATACAGACCAAAGAATTCAAGGGTTGTCTCACTTTGCTGTAGATATGGTCATGGGAGAGATTGCATTTGGGATGCCCAGATTTGAGGAAGACTCGTGCTCTCGATGATTATATTTCGTTAGGATGTATGTATTACTAAGTTATTTTATAATAGATATGATTACATATATTTTTATACATTTATTTCAATCTTATACTAACCCATTGTATATAAAGTAGATGGAATATGTCCATATCTTAGCAAACCTCATCAAAGGTCCATGAAAACTTCTACAGGAACAAGTTTGATCAAATGAAGGATGACATGTATTAAATCATAATATCTAAATATATTTAATCAATACATCATTTATTACTGATATATAAATTTACTTAATCTTTTTATAGGTTAAGTGGATGCCCTATGAACTAGCTTTGGAGTCACTACCAGATATTTACAGGGAAGGTAAGGATGTATGGCGTGCTCGCATCCCGATCATATATTTTAAGATTATTGCGATGCATGTGCCCGACCGTGTGCTCCGACAATTTGGACTACAACAACATGTTCCGGACCCTGTGGAGAGAATAGAGTGAAATCCCAGAAAAGGTGCACTTGCATCAATGTCAACAAATTCGCCATACTTACATCCAGAGGTGAGAGTTGAGGGTGGAATAGGTAGTGATGGAGAGGGCAGACACACCTGATCTAGATGTGTACTTGCGGTGGTGTTGGGGGATTACTCCCCGATGGATATTTCAGGAGAACAACGCCACCAAGGAGTACATACCACGAGGTCCAGTTGAGAGAGAGAGAGAGTTGATAAGTGTATAGAAAAAATATATAATTATTTCGTGATTATTATTTTATCATCATACACTTGCTAATCTCTTTTTCTTTTTATCTTATAGGTACAAGAGCTCGATAGGTTGCTAATATGGTACATGATGCATTAAGAACGACTACCAAGCTGGCGGCGAGGAACACGTTCCTTCGCATCATAAAAAAGATTCAGTCCGCTCTAAAGAGGATGCGTAATGTGAGACGTGATGGACGTGAGGAACGCCTCATAGGGTACGAGCCTTGACGGTTCCGAGAACACACGGGAGCAGGCTCAAGCCGTGCACATGATAAAGCTGACGGCTCACAACAAGCTCAAGCCGGATGTTCACAGCAGGTTTGAGTCGATGAGGATGTCATCCGCTTCCAACTTCACACACAACCGGACGAGGATCTCATCCGAGCTAACGTCGAAGGTGAATGGGGAAGGGGGAGAGGAAGAAGAGGGAGAGGGAGAGGAAGAGAGAGAGGAAAGGGAGTTGTAAATATTTGTTAAGTTTCGACATACTTGATAGGATGTTTGTGTTTGAAACTGAATGTTACGTATCCTATTGAGTATGGATTATTAGTAAGTGAATTGCATGGTATGTATCCGATTGATTATGGATTTTTAGTAAGTGAAATGAATGCTTGTGATTATAGATTGGTATGTGTGTTATTTGTGTTTGTGATTACATTGTGGATTGATAAATGTGTACCAAAAGTTGGTGGATTGATATGTATTAACAGGAGTATGATTTTTTAAGATGTGGGCTAGAAGATCTCTGTAAAATAGTCTAGGTTGGAAACCCCGACCATTTCGTGCACAACGACTATTTTGCCTTTGCCAATTCCCGGCCGTTTTGAAACTTAGCAAAAGTCTTTGTTAAATGGTCGGGGTTGGGTTCGAAATGGTCGGGTTCCCAACCCTGACCATTTTAAACGTGGGCTAAGTTAGTCGGGGTTTCGAACCACGACTAATTTGGCTGACAAATTGTAACTGGGGTCCAAATTAGTCAGGGTTGGTAACCCCGACTAATTAGGAAGACGTTTAAAAAAATAGACCAACTTTCTGACCACGGTGCTGACGTGGTCAGAAGGTGAGTCTATTTCTGTAATAAAACGAAAGAGGATCGTTTTTTTTAATTGGGTTGGGGCTATTTTGAAAATTCTTCTACGGGTGTAATGAGCTATCGGGTCTTTAGCCACTTCGCAAATTGTAATCGACCCGAAAACGCACGTTTCCAAAGACAACGGTAACCTTATCTCCTCACCGCCAACGACTTAAACCTCATCTCTTCATCTTCATCTTCATCTCACTCTGTTCCCTCTCTCTTCACACTCTCAGAGCAAAAATGCTATCAACCAATTTCTTCCAAAACCCTAAACCCTCAAATCTCCCGTCCCCCTTCCCTCAATTCCAATTCCTCCACCATCGCCAAACCTTAAGGAAACCTCCGTCATCAAAACCTTGGCGCGCTCGTAGTAACCTCGCTCTTCTCTCCTCAAATCTTCTCCGCGTCAAAAGAAACCCTAGTTTGAAGGCGTACGCTGAGAATGGCGATGATGATCGCATCGGTGGATTGGGGGTCAATGTGGATGATTTGCACGGGAAAGACGAGTTCGTTTTACCGGTGGAGCTCTCTTTTACTCGAACTCTGCCTCCCGCATTGACGCTGAAGCACGGAGTAGGGAAATTGAGGGAGGCGATCGAGAAGTTGAGGCTTGATCCTCCTTGCTCGAACAGTGGTGTGCTGAGATATCAGGTATCATGAATCAATGATGGTGCTTTGAGTCAAGATCCTTTTAAAAAAAAAAGATTTTTCACTCTTTTTTAAAATATATATATAAGGATAACAATGCTGCAGGTTGCTGTGCCTCCTAGCGTTAAAGCACTGGATTGGCTTTACTGTCAACAGAAGTTTTCGAATGTGTTTCCTCAGTTCTATTTCGTAGGAAAACAGATTGATGAGGGAGTTTTGGATAATGGGAACTGGAAAGTTTCTGGAATTGGGGCAGCAATCTACTTTCATGGCTCTTCGGCGGAAGGGTGCTACTTGATGGCAAGGTGATTATGTTTAGTACATGTTACTGCCCATTGTCATTTCATGCCTTCTAAAGCGATTCAATTAAGATGTTCAAAACTTTACCAAAACCAACAGTCTTATGCGTGGGGAGAACCTTCTCTCTTATGATGGGATATCCACGTTATTCTGAGATTCAACCTTCTCAATTTGCACGCTTTCGTATAGTAGACGAAGGGCTTCCTTCCTGAGAATAAGCCATGTGAAAATGTTCCATCTCTTTTCTCTTTGCATCAATCTTATGCAATGATTGATCAGTTATAATTATATATATAATCATTCATAAATCAGTTATAATCATTCATAAACTGCACTTTCTGTTGACATATTAGTAATAGATAGGGTGTTATGTGTAAGTTGTGTTGTAAGGGCCTATATAAGCCCATCTTATGGAGTAATAACATTTAGGGTTTCAATTCTTTTTGGTATCAGAGCAAAAAAAACCCTAGCCGCCAAAACCCCACCGCCCCCCCCCCCTTCCGCCTCACCCCCCCTCTTCCGGATCCCCCACCGAACTCCCCTCCGACCACCTGCAGCCCACCCACCACTTGCAGACCCCCCCACCACCACCTGCAGACCCCCCACCACCTGCAGACCCCCTATCCTCCGACCACCTGCAGCCCCCCTACCACTTGCAGCCCCCCCATCCTCCGACCTCCTGCAGATCCCCACCACCTGCAGACTCCCCCCACCGGATCCCCCACCACCTGCAGCCCCCCCCACCACCTGCAGACCCCCCAACGATCAGCCTACCCCCTACCCCCGACGAAAACCCTCCTCCCCTCAAACCCCGAATCCCCCCCACCCACACTCTTGACCGACCCCCCCATTCTGCACCGTGTCGAACCTTGAGTTTGGCATGGATTCCCTCGACTCAGTCCTCGAACTGATGACAGGAAGAGTATATATCTCACGACGATGAGATATATCACTTTTTTATTCTTGTTTCCTCTAAGAAACGAGAATTTGTCTGAGATCTTACTCTTGTTGTGCAGCAGAGGTGCTGCCGAAATTTTCACTGCACACAACAAGGGTCGGAAGAGAAGGTGACCAGGTGTTGGGTCTGAAGCTTGATCAATGGAGGAGATTATCAAGAAGTTGAACCCCGCGGAGGTATCAACTTTGATGAAGCTGATGAAGTTGTCGGCTGGTAAGAGCGCGACAAAACCATCCAAGAAGTTGGAACTTCCTACCATAGATCTGAAGCTTGATGGATCGGGTACTTACCTGAGCTGGTCACGGCGGGTGAGATACACCCTTGCAGGGAGGAACCTGGAGGATTATCTGACAGGAGAGGTGACAGAACCGAATGAGGACTCGGAGGAAAGAGATGAGTGGAAGGTCACTCATATGTTGGTATACATCTAGCTCCTCAACTCGTTAGTTCAGTCGATCGCCGCCACAGTGAATGGCATTGAGAAGGTGAAGGACGTCTGAAAAAAGTTGAGGAGGACCTATGATGGAGTGGGGAATAACCTGAGGGTGTTCCAGATTAAGGGTGAGATCGACGCCACAGTCCAGGGAGATAAGACTGTACAGGAGTATGCCACAGAGCTGGAGCGGCTGTGGCTAGATTATGATCACTTCTCACCTCGGACGAGCTGTAAAGATCCGGGATGTAAAGAACGGGAGACCTTTCTACAGGAGAGGATTATGGTGTTTCTCAAAGGATTAACATCAGAGTTCGCTCAGCGAATCGCCTTGCTGCTAGCTCAGTCGAAGATTCTCACGCTTGAGGAGGCTGTCTCTGCTATGATCTAGGAGGAGACTCACAATCAGCTGCAGGCGGGGACAGGTGGACTTCCTATGGTGAAGTCAGCACTGGCAGCTTCTAGCAACACTGGATCTAGGGAAGAGACTCGACAGTGCTACAACTGTGGTGCGGTGGGTCATCTAAGGTATGCTTGCACCAAGCCACCCAAGAAAGGAGATTCGGGTGGACGTGGACAGTTCGGAGGCCGTGGTCATGACCGTAAGGGTCGACGAGGTGGAAGAGGAGCAGGGAACCGGGCGAATCTGACAGTAGAAGAAGCTGAGGTGATCTTTACTGAGGAGGATCGTGCTCTCCTGGCGATACTCAGGAGGAAGCAGCAAGTAGCAGGGGATGGGACTAAGGAGGCATCCACTTCGTTCTTCGCCAGAGGCAACACTGCTACCTATGCTCATCCGACCAAAGGTACTGATGACATACATGTTCTTGCTTCTATGTCTCCCGACAGATCATCAGAATGGATAGTCGACTCCGGTGCGTCTCGTCATGTGACAGGTAATGCTAGTGAGTTCTCATCATATACTCACTTAGCATCACCTGATAGTATTCAAACAGCTGATGATACATTTTAGCCGGTGGTTGGTAAGGGTACAGTCGATTGTACTGGTTCTGTAACTTTGTCTAATGTTTTGCATGCTCTTTCATTTCCAGTCAATCTTTTATCCATTAGTTCTATCATCCTCCAACTAAAATGCATTGTTTCTTTTGATATTCCCAATGTGATTTTTCAGGAGAAGGGGACAGGGCGGAGACTTAGGACTAGCACATGACATAGTGGACTGTGGTATCTGGATCGTGAAGGGGTGGATTCAGCATTGGTGTCAGTCGTAGAGGAAGCAGGAGTAAGATCTAAAATGAGTGCTGAAAATGAGTTGATACTTCATCACCAGCGTTTGGGATACTCATCCTTTAGTGTTTTAGGTAGATTGTATCCTTCTTTATTTGAGAAAGCAAATAAACAGAAACTTGTGTGTGATGCATGTGAGTTTGGAAAGCTTACTAGAAGCTCTTGTGTTAGTTCTGGTCATAGAAGTTCTCATGCATTTGACTTGGTACATTCAGATATTTGAGGGCCTTGTTCCACAAGTTCTATGAATGGATACAAGTATTTTGTTACATTTATTAATTATTTCTCTCGTGTTACTTGGTTATACCTGATGAAGAATAAGAGTGATGTGTTTGGGTGCTTCCAAAACTTTCATAGGACTGTTCAGACTCAATACGGAGCAGTGGTGAAAGTATTGAGGTCAGATAATGGGACAGAGTATATCAACAGAACATTTGAAGAATATTTATCAGTTCAGGGAATACATCACCAGACAACCTGTCCATACATACCAGCTCAGAATGGGGTAGCGGAAAGGAAGAACAGACATCTTTTAGAGGTTGCTAGAAGCATGATGATCTCTATGAATGTCCCAGAAACATTATAGGGGGAAGCAGTATTGACCGCAGCAGCGCTGATCAACAGAATACCCTCGAGAGTGTTGGATTGGAAGTCTCCGTGTGAGACATTGAAGGGAGATAATGGTGGGATTCTTCCACTTAAAGTGTTTGGTTGTGTGTGCTTTGTGAAGGACAACAGGCCATCTGCCGGGAAGCTTGCCCCTAGAGCTGTGAAGTGCATCTTTGTGGGATATTCTCCTACTCAGAAGGGATATGTTTGCTGGAGCCCGATGGAGAAAAGGTTGTTTGTGAGCATGGATGTGTACTTTCGAGAACTCGAGCCATATTACACCCAGAAGGTAACTTCATCCGTTGGTAACTCGCCCAATACTAGAAGTATGAGGCGAGAGGAGGAGAATGGTAAGAGATCGGTGAACAATGTGGAGAAATTCATTTCTGTATCGATTCCTTGGGAGGGAGAATTGGTTGAGGAGGAATAGGAGAATGACGAAGAAAAGAAAAATAAGACAAGAGGTGTTAAGCCCACTGTTCAGGGGGAGCTACTAACCTATAGTAGGAAGGAAAAACAAATTGCAGGAACAGTACCTACAGTGCACTAGTGCTGCCAAGTCTCTTGCTAACGCCTGCCCTGACTCCTGAGATACCTACACCACCACTAGTTTTATCCCAATGTGATAACATTCCTCTCCCTACTCCTCCCACACCAATATCAGTACGGAGGACTATTCGTAGTAATGCAGGAAATCCTCCCGATAGATATGGATGAGATCTTGCTCAGTTTGTATCATATTCTAATATTCATCCTGCACATGGAGCATTCATTGCATCATTGGACTCTGTTACTGTACCTAACAATTAGCAGGTTACTAAGAAGGATCCAAAAGGGAAAACGGCTATGCACGAAGAGCTGGGGGCTCTTGAGAAGAACCGCACTTGTGAGTTAGTAACACTACCAAAAGAAAAGAGAGCAGTTAGATGCAAGTGGGTCTTCACTGTGAAGCAGAATCCAGATGGACAGGTTGAGCGTTATAAGGCTCGTCTTGTGGCAAAAAGGTAGAGTCAGACGTATGGAATCGATTATGATGAGACTTTTGCACCGGTGACGAAAATGAGCACTGTTCGGACCTTGATCTCTCTGGCAGTAAATGGTGGATGGAAGCTACACCAACTAGATGTGAAAAATACATTCCTTCATAGAGATCTGATGGAAGAGATATACATGGAAATACCACAAGGATTCGACACAGATCAGACAGTGGGCAAAGTTTGCAGATTAAAGAAGTCTCTCTATGGCCTGAAACTATCTCCCCGTGCTTGGTTCGACAGGTTCAGGCGGGCTATGATAGGTATGGGATACCAGCAGATTAACGCTGATCATACCGTGTTCTTTCGACGGAGTGAAGATCACATCACCATGCTTGTAGTATATGTGGATGATATGATTATTACAGGGGATGATGAGAAGGAGATTGCCCAACTCAAAGTGAGATTGGTTAAGGAATTCGAGGTGAAAGATCTGGGTTTTCTTCGATACTTTCTTAGAATAAAGATAGCTTGAGGAGCAGAGGGGATCGTCCTATCCCAGAGAAAGTATGCACTGGATCTTCTCAAAGAGACAGGGATGTTAGGATACAAACCTGCAACTACACCGATCGACCAGAGGTTCAAGCTGGGTGCTGAAGCTGGAGAACCAGTTGATCGTGATAGATACCAAAGGCTGGTGGGCAGGTTGATCTATCTGAGTCACACACGTCCTGATATTTTTTTTACAGTGAGCGTGGTGAGTCGCTACATGCACGATCCAAGGAAAGGTCATATGGACGCAGTATACCAGATTCTGAGGTATTTGAAGAGTGCCCCTGGAAAAGGACTGATATTCAGGAAAAATGAACATATGAGTATTGAGGGTTACTGTGACTCGGATTGGGATAGCTGTGCTGATGACAGGAGGTCTACCTGAGGATACTGCATCTTCATAGGAGGCGACTTGGTCTCGTGGAAGAGCAAGAAGCAGTCAGTGGTGGCAAGATCAACAGCTGAAGCAGAGTTGTTGTGGTTGAAGAGTATGCTGGTGGAACTGAAGCTGGATCAAGGAGCCAAGATGAAGCTGTAGTGTGATAAAAAGTCAGCTATCAGTATCGCCAACAACCCAGTACAGCATGATAGAACCAAACACATCGAGATCGATAGATTCTTCATCAAAGAGAAGTTGGACAATAGACTACTGGAGTTAAGTCATATTCCAACTAAGGATCAGGCAGCAGATTGTCTGACTAAGGGACTTAGCTCAGTAGATATAATTAGAGGATGTGCAAGATGGACTTAGTGGATATCTTTCGCCCATCTTGAGGAGGAGTGTTGACATATTAGTAATAGATAGGACGTTATGTGTAAGTTGTGTTGTAAGGGCCTATATAAGCGCATCTTATGGAGTAATAACATTTAAGGTTTCAATTCTTTTCTTTCCTGTTTCATCTCATGAAAAATCTCATCTCAGAACAAATAGCAACCTTGACTCTTGCATGGCCTGCTAAATAGCTACAATTGCCTCTTCATTGTAGCTATAGACAGAACCCTGCTTGCCTCCTCCTAAAGGGAATTGCAGGAGGGCACCTTATTGGTTCTTCATGTTGTTTTATTCTCTTTTCCCCTACTTTGCAGTCCTTCTGAAAGTTTCGATTTTGAGGAGGGTTGATGGCTACTCTATAGGTTCTGCACACCCTAGCTGCATCTCATCTCACCTCTCCATTACTATGAAGAAAAGATTGTGAAATTACCCAAATTTTTACTGAAAAAAAGGAGGATATGAGGAACATTACCTTAACTAAACATTTATTATGAAACCTTTAAAGGCTCCCCAAGACATAAGAATTTAGATCTTCTTTAGAGATCTTCTGGATTTCAAGATCACTCGATTCTGGTGGAATGTCTTGGTTAAATTGGAATCTTCTTTCACATGTTTGAATAACAGCATACTTCATTTGTTTTAATTCTTAAAACCTTTTGTTCATGTGGTGACTTTTGCCTTCATATATATTTATTTGTTTGTTTTACCTGACCAAAGCTTCAGAGTAGTTATAGATTGCATACTTATCCATCAATGTATCATGCAGAGACAGAACTAAGGCTATGGCTACAGCACTACCAGTAGATCTGATAGCTATGTCCCTAGTAACAGAGTCTTAAGGCGTAGTTTTGGTAGCACTCATAGTCAGAACAACATTCATTGAAGTGAACATCTTGACAGAGTACTGTTAAAAAAAACGTTGCTATGAATCTTCACTTCCTAATGTGCTGGATGTTTGAACTATCTTCTCATCTAATTTTTCTAGGTGTCTTCGCTTTCCTGGTTTTTTCCAGATTAAAGGGCTGGAATTACTTTGTTAAAATAAAACATGATAACCTAATTTCCTAGTCATCTTTGATTAAATGGTGATGAACATAACATGGGAGTAAAAAATACATGTTGGTTGTCTAAACCTATGTTTCTTTACTTTTGGGATAAACATATTGAATATATACATGTCCATGTCATATTTTCAGATAAAGTAAATGGTACCAAATTGCATAGCTGAAAATATGCTGCGGATTATTGATTCTTCTGCAGATATCTTTCAATTGATTCACACCTGATAAGGGCTTATGGATTCGTAGGTAGGACGCCAAGCTTTGTGGAGCAGAAGCCTGGTTCATTTTATTTTTTAATACCTCAGGTGGGACTACCTCCTCTCAGTTACCATATAAAATGCTGCTCGATAAATCTATTAGTATATAATAGAGATTAGCTACAAAGTTTAAGATGATTTAAATTCAACTATATGAGTAAAATTTTTTTTGTTATTTAAAGGAATCGGCTCACATCACTTCTTTTACCTTAAAAGAGTTTGTTAATCTAAAACCTTTCCCACCAGACACCACCGAACTCCCACAAATGGTAAAAACAACACGTCTTACTCATAGTTGATGATATTCCATTTTCCGCAGATGTACATGGATAAATCTCCATTATGTATATGTATAGCTTCAACCATTCTCTAACAAAACTGTTGGCACTTGTGAAAAATTTATTCTTCAATCTTTTTAGCTACTAAACTTTACAGGAAAGCACATTAATCCTCCTAGATCTTGAGTTTAATCCTTAATCCCATGTCGTCTTTATCCTAATATTTTCTGCCTTTGTTGTTTGCAGACTGGGTAGCAAAAGCATATAATGTTCTCCTGGCATTAGATAATAGATGGTAACACTAGTTGAAAGCATGTATAACTAAACTTCACACATGAAAACAAGTGCTTTATGGAGCAAAATGCCACTTCACATGAAAACAAGCCTTCACATGAAAACAAGTGCTTTGTGGAGCAAAATGCCATTCTACATAAGGATATCATGTGAATCATCTCTAAAATTTTTAGGAGCTATCCTTAAAATCTATCGAGTTGTCTTCTGGAATTCCATGTTGTATTATGGAATTAGTCTGGCAAGATTGTGATACCCTGAAATTGGGGTGCACAGGGATTTGGGGGTTGCTTTTTTTTCTTGGCGATTGGGGGGGGGGGGGTGGGACCATCATTAATTATATTGAATTTTCCACATTGGATATAAAATAAAGGAACTCTATAATTTATGCAAACTCAAGAAATACTGATAACTAACAATTTTTTAGAAAGGCATACTTCCTGATCAGGGCGTGATGAAGAAACCTGAATAATATGATGCAAAATGTTCTGGATGACAAGTCTTCATATGGTTAACGGTTCTTTCAAAAGGGTGTGGATCCAAATGAGAAGCATCCGCTAGATAATCTTCAGATTCTCAATGGACTTATATCTTGCAATAAGCGTGTGGTTGTTATGATTCTTGAACTAGGTTGTTCACGATGCATAAAATGTTCCTTTACTCCCATATAAGAGCAAGTCTTGTAATGCAACAGTTGAGTGAGCCATTTAGGCCTACATTTGACTACTACAAGCTAACAACAAATATTTATTTTCTTTTAATTCTAAATTTGTACTTTAGTGGTTAGTCGAGAAAATGAAGGATTAATGGACGGGAAGGAAAGGATCCATGGGGAAAACACAGATGTATTAGGTGAAAAAACCTCAGATACAGTTCTCTAGGGCAATAAAGAGTTGCATTCACTGTCTAGAGTTGTCCTACATCACATGCTCTATTACTTAAATTTGTAATGCTTTTCTAGTGTAATCAAATAATCAATGCATACTGCAACTAGTAATTGAACTATTTTTATTTCTATTTCTGTCTTCTCATGTGCTGCATGTTGTATTCATCATTGCTGCTTTATTGTCATACGGAAAACTCTTGTTTTTTAAAAGTTTATTGTTATAATCTGGACAAAAGAGCTCCCGTTCATTAAGATTAAACATTTTCCTTTTGCGTTTGTAAAACACTTTGTCATATTTTGTGTGGTATTTTCAGGTTGAGCTGAATCAATTTGAGAATGGTTCTTTCATGTCTTTGAATCTAATATGGGATGATTCTTTAGCTTATACTTTTGGAGAAGCTGTTAAATCTGTAGAGAAATGTTTCCAACAGGTGCGTAGAGTTTTTTTTAAATCCTTTGTTGCAAGGCATTAATAGTTCTGTAAATTGTCATCCATTTTCACACGCAAAAAGGCTGACATTTGATGTTACGGACTCTTTAAACTTCAGTGATAGGTTATAAGTTGACTTCCAAGTCCCAGTCCAGGTCTCCCAATAAATAAGTACCATGTTATCAGAATTCAGTGGCTGACCGGACATGAAAACCAAATGTGAACAAGAAACTCCTAAACCCAAAAGCTAGTCTGTATAGTTAATCAATTTCTATCTGACCCTTAAGATGCCTCTGCATTGTTTCGTCAATGTTCTTTCGTCCCTGATCAGAAGGTAGAGAGAGAAACAATAAGGGAGCAGTTATGAGATGACTCAAATTTCTATTGTTATGTCCCTTTAGACAATCTCCCATGGAGCTAAAACTAAAGTCTTCCATTTTGTCCTAACAGCTTCGATCTCCGTTCTACTCCGTACTCCCCAACACAGAAGGAAGTTTCTTTCTTGTTAAACTTAATTCAATATGAGACCACTCGCTACCCCCTGGTCATGGAGGACATGCGGAGTCCTATTGAAGCCTCCTGACATAAGCCTGACAGTGGTCATAAGCTTATCATTCTGAACTAGTCATGCATGGACCTCTACCTCTGGGATTCCCGTAGGTACTTTGTTATCATCCTATCTTGTTTATAAAAGTTCTTACAACTAAAAGTATTTGAAAACCATGATCACTACCTTGTAACATCCGCTTCATCTTTGAAGTGAAGAAATTCCAGAAATCAGGGTCCCCTTCCGCTTTCCCTTCCAAACAAATTTTTCCCTTTTTTTTTTTGTGGGGGTGGGGCGGGGGAGCAATTTGAGAAGTTCAAGAAACCTTTAAGCAAGGCTACATATATCCATTATCCAGCTTGAATCTCATTTGTTGTCAGTGAAGAAAGAATAGGGTTTAAGGTCTCGTTCTCATTGATAGAATGCCTTGGCTTATATAGTCTTACACCCACATTTACACAAAACCCCTCTAATATTCCTTAATTACATTATCTTCTCAACACTCATCCTTAAGATGAGCGAAAGATATCTATTAAGCCCATCTTGTCACACCCTCTAGCTAGATCTACTGAGCTAAACCCTTTAGTCAAGCAGTCTGTAGCCTGTTCTTTAGTTAGAACATGGTCTAACTCCAGTAACCCACTGTTCAGCTTCTCCTTGATGAAGAATCTATCAATCTCGATGTGCTTAGTTCTGTCATGCTGAACTGGGTTGTTGGCGACGCTGATAGCTGACTTGTTATCGCACCACAATTCATCTTGGCCCCTTGGTCAAGGTTTAGCTCCACCGGCATGTTCTTCAACCACATTAATTCCGCAACCCCCGAGGTCATAGCTCTGTACTCTGCTTCAGCTGTTGATCTCACCACCACAGATTGCTTCTTGCTTTTCCAGGAGACTAAGTCGCCTCCTACAAATATGCAATACCCTGAGCTAGACCTCCGATCATCTCCACAGCTAGCCCAATCTGAGTCAGTAGCCCTCAATGTTCACATGGTCACTCCTCCTAAATCTTAGTCCTTTGCCAGGAGCACCCTTCAGATACCTCAGTATCTGGTATACTGCATCCATATAACCCTTCCTCGGGTCATGCATGTAGCGGCTCACCATCCTTACTGCAAATGAGATGTCTGGACGTGTGTGACTCAGGTAGATCAGCCTACCCACCAATCTCAATCTCTCACGATCAACAGGTTCTCCTGCCTCAGCACTCAGCCTGAAACTCTGATTAATCAGTGTAGTAGCAAGCTTGCATCCCAACATCTCCGTCTCTACAAGAAGATCCAGTGCATACTTCCTCTGGAAGAGAACAATCCCCTTGGGTCCATGAGCTATCTCTATCCCAAGAAAGTATCGAAGTTAACCCAGATCCTTCACTTCGAATTCTTTGCTCAATCTTATCTTGAGCTGAGCAATCTCCTTCTCACCATCCCCTGTGACGATCATGTCATCCACATATACTGTCAGCAAGTGATGTGACCCCCACTTCTTTTGAAGAATACAGTACAGTCGGTATTGATCTGTCTATATCACATACCAACCATCGCTCTCCTGAACCTATCAAACCATGTTCAAGGGGACTGCTTCAGCCCATACAAAGACTTCTTCAGCCTGTAGACCTTACCCACTGTCTGTCCTGTGTCACATCCAGATGGTATCTCCATATACACCTTTTTCACTAGATCTCTATGAAGAAACACATTCTTCACATCCAGTTGGAATCTCTCATGATCAACAGGTTCTCATGCCTCAGCACTCAGCCTGAAACTCTGATCAATCGGTGTAGTAGCAGGCTTGTACCCTAACATCCCCGTCTCTATAAGAAGATCTAGTACATACTTTCTCTGGAAGAGAACAATCCCCTTGGGTCCATGAGCTATCTCTATCCCAAGAAAGTATCGAAGCTGATCCAGATCATTCACTTCGAATTTTTTGCTCAATCTTATCTTGAGCTGAGCAATCTCATTCTCATCATCCCCTGTGATAATCATGTCATCCACATACACTGCCAGCATAGTGATGTGACCCCCACTTCTTTTGAAGAATATAGTATGATCGGCATTGATCTGTCTATATCCCATACCAATCATGACTCTCCTGAACCTGTCAAACCATGCTCGAGGGGACTGCTTCAGCCCATACAAAGATTTGTTCAGCCTGCAGACCTTACCCACTGTCTGTCCTGTGCCACATCCAGGTGGTATCTTCATATAAACCTCTTTCACTAGATCTCCATGAAGAAACATATTCTTCACATCCAGTTGGTGTAGTTCCCATCCACTATTTGTTGCCAAAGAAATTAGCATCTGAACAGTACTCATCTTTGTCACTGGTGCAAAAGTCTCATCGTAGTCAATGTCGTATGTCTAGCTGTACCCTTTTGCCACCAATCATGCCTTGTATCTTTCAACATTCCCTTATGGGTTCTGCTTCACAGTAAACACCCACTTACATCCCACTGCTCTTTTCCCTACTGGCAGTGTCGCTAACTCTCACGTATGGTTCTTCTCAAGAGCCCCCAGCTCCTCATGCATAGCAGCCTTTCACTTTGGGTGATTCTTAGCATCCTGTCAGTTGTTAGGTAACATAACATAATCTAATGATGTAATGAATACTCCATGTGAAGGGGATATGTAAGAATAGGAAACAAATTGAGTTAGATCCCAACCATATCTCTTAAGAGGATTTCCCGTATTACTACGAGTAGTCCTCCTTTCTGATATTGGCACAGGGAGAGGGGTAGGAGTAGGAATGGTATTACCTAGAGTGGAAGGTGGTGTACGTGTCTCAGGAGTTGGAGCAGAGTTGGACGAGGGACTAGGCACTGACACTGTTACTGTAGGCATTTCTAGCTCCTTCCCCCTCCTACTGTGTCTGTATGTAAGCAACTCCCCCTGAGTTGTAGGCCTAACACCCCTTGTCTCCTCCTCCTCTACTTCGCCTTCATCCTCCTTCTCTTCTGAGTACGGAATCGAAATTGGGATTGACCCTCTTGATCTCTCACCATTCTCCCCCTCTCGCCTCATACCTCCAGTATCAGGCAAGTCATCAAAAGGTGAAGTAACCCCCACTTTGTAGTACGGCTCGAGCTCCCGAAACCGCACATCCATGCTGACAAATAGTTTTTCTCCATCGGGCTCCAGCAAACATACCCTTTCTGAGTGCTATTGTACCCCACAAATTTACACTTCACAGCCCTAGAATCTAGCTTCCTAACCGATGGTGTCACGCCCCGCTTCCCAAAATACCAGGAAATCGGAACGCGAACAAGCCCGCGACATATTAGATTGAGAAGAAATATACACTATCATTTTTTTCTTTTACTTTTCTTCTCAATCCAATACGCTAAGCGTCTGGAAATAAATACAATACGAAGTCACAGGTCCCCGATCATAATCAGCAAGAATATAATAGACACACTCAGAATAAAAATAACATATCACAAATAGGATAACATCCGAGACATAATATTCGGGTCAACATGTCCTTATACAAAACTAAACAAAAGAATACTGAAGAGATACAAAAATACATCGATCAATAGAAAAAGAATGAACTACAAAAGTAAAGTGGAACCATCAAAGAATAGGCTTTGACTCCTTCTTCTGCTCCGTCTATAAGGCACTCCTGTTGAGAATATTCTGACTCCTGCTGAACCTGTTCTTCCTCTAAATCTGACGTACATCAGAGAAAACAGGTGTACGTCAGGTGCATGATGCACGGTAAGACCCGACCCCACAAAGAAAATAGAACGAACGGAAATCCAATACGAAAAACGATACGATAACAGAAACAACAAAAGAACGTACAACTAAAATCCACAAATTAACATGAAAACACTACTAAATCATGATAACATAAAACATCCAGAATCGATCAGGTAACGAGATCATGTAGCTAGCGATCAGTCTAATCATCCAAGTAACAGTGGCATACAATAGATGAAATTAATACCTAAAAACCTACAACATGAGACGTAGTACGTCGACCGAAATAATCCAAACAAGGAAACCCTCATGTATATATCATATGTCTCAAATTGTAGAAAATTAAATATTAATCCCGATCTATGTATGAAAAGAACAACACTGGTCTACATCTCAACAAAACTAACAAAGTCCACCATAAAACACGCAAGTATATTATTCTTGTTTTACATGTTATTTAAATTAGGGTAGAATATTTTGATGTATATAATCGGGTCCCCGTAAAGTCGTCCGGGGGCCGTCTTCAAGTCAAGTATTGGCTCTCTGGTTCATGTACATAACACTCACGATATCACGATAATAGGAAAGCGTTGTGTCCGTTTATATACATGTTATATTCTCCGTCTAATTCCCCTTTATAACCCCATGTTTGTCATATTAATTACGCAACTGTACATGAAATATTGTGCACTAGCCACGGAGTTACCGTGGAACGACTTCTGTAAAACTATGAAAATAACCGTGATCCACAATACGTCCGATCAAGAGTGCATCGTCTAGTCAATGCTATAATAATAATAATCAAGGAAACCTCATACCGGGATATCGATATCGAGGGAACTCGGGACTCCTCACATCAGGATATCGATGTCGAGCGAGTATAGTCATGCTTTGAAGCACGCTTATAAATCATACTTTTAACAGAAATCGTCTTCATGTACAATCTCGCCTATTGGATAACAACTAAGTGATAACACAACAAGCTTCCACACAGTTATTCATGTCAAGCAATTCCACGCAGGTAATAACGTATCACAGTCTATTCTATGCGATCAATTTATAACAGATATAAATAATAAAAATACAAGTCAAGGGAAGCGGGATCTTGCTTCGGGGTTCGTCGAACGAATCGACGTTGACGGGGATCTCGACTATGCAGCGGATGGCGGTTCAGATCTGAGAGGCGACGAGACTAAGCACGAGGAGGGGCAGCAACCAGGTGGGTTCGTCGGACGTCGGGTCGGTGTGGTCGGAGCTCAGATCTGCGATCGTCAGAGTTGGGCGGCTCGACAGGGCTGTCGGGCCGCTGTAGGAGGATGACGACGATGAACAGTGGATCTGGTGGCGATCGAGGCGGCGAAGGTGAGCTCGTGGTCGTCGGAGGGAAACTCAGCGGGGAGGAGCGATTCGGCGTTGGGCAGCCTGGGGTCAACGGCAGCGAGCAGGGGTCAGGGATAGCTGCTACAGAGGTTGGCGGCTGCTCAGGGCGGCGTGGTGGTGTGCTTGGGGTGGGGAGGCCGAGCGGGGCGGTTGCGGGGGTGAGGAGGTGATCGGTGGGTCTGGTTGTAGCGGGGAAGGCGACGGCGGCTAGGGCGTCGGAGGAAGGAGAGGCGAGCTCGATGAGGAGAGGAGGTCGGGAGTCGAACGTGGCGGCGGTGGTCGACGGTGGCGGTGGCCAAGGATCTGAAGAGGGGAAGTGGGGGCTGGCGTGGGCGGAGCTGTTGGTTTCGGGGGTTTGGTCGGCGGTGAAGCTGGGGTCAGGTTCGGGGTGCTGGCAGCGGTGCCAGCGGCTCGTCGGAGCTGGAGGAGCGACGCGCGGAGAGAGGAGTTGGCGGTGGTCTGATCGAAGATGAGAAGAGGGGGTGGCGGCGGGTATGGTGTTTGGCGAAGAAAACGAAGGAGAGAGAGTGGAGAGAGAAAAATAATTATATATATATATGGATATTTAGGGTTTAGGGCTAATGATTAAAATAATTAAAATAAATAATTTTGGGTGCTTAAAAATTAAACTAATTACATAATAATTATCTACAATTAAAAACGTACATGTTGTGCTAATACAACAGTTAATA
>BQKN01067623.1:148023-170466 GCA_022839385.1 Asparagus kiusianus | reverse complement strand
TATCTACAATTAAAAACGTACATGTTGTGCTAATACAACAGTTAATACGAAATAGTCGAAATATACTCATATTGTATAATTAAATGAGAATAATTAATAAATAAAATATATTTACTTATATTTAAAATCAAATAATTATGGGATAAATATCTACAAATCAAAACGTACTAGTTGTGCTAATACGACAGCTGATACACGATAATTAAAATAATACAATAATTTACACAAATAATACGTAATTAATAATTCAACATAATACACGGAATAATACGTAATAGTAACAATAATACAACGTATTATACAAAAATATACGTAATAATAATAATAATAATAATACATATTATCCAAATTGATACGTAATAGTATCGGTAACGCAACAGATAAATTTTAGACATTTTTACTGTACTAAATAAATTTATAAATATTTAAATCAATTAAATATATATAGAACTTATACTTTAAATCATAGAAAATTATGGAAAATCGAGAAAATTCAAATACTCTTTTAAAAATCATAATTAAATATTTTAAAATACCAAAAAATTATTTTAACTAATATCAAAATTTCATGGTCCTTACAGATGGTCTGTTGTCCTTCACAAAGCACACACAGCCAAATACCTTTAATGATATGGCATTCCCGTTATCTCCCTTCAGTTTCTCATGAGGAGACTTCCACTCCAACATACTCGAAGGCATCCGATTGATTAGGTAAGCAGCAGTCAAGACTGCTTGTTCCCACAACACCTGTGGAACATTTATCGTCATCATTATACTCCTAGCAACTTCTAGGAGATGTTTATTCTTCCTCTCTACTATCCTATTTTAAGATGGGGTGTATGGGCATGTAGTCTGGTGTAGAATTCCCTGAGCCGACAGATACTCCCTAAGTGTTATGTTGGTGTACTCTGTCCCATTATTCGACCTCAACATCTTTACTGCTGCACAATACTGAGTCTGGATGTGCTTATGAAAATCTTTAAAACAACCAATTACATCACTTTTGGTTTTCATAAGATACACACAAGTGACTCTAGAGAAGCAATCAATAAATATAACAAAAAACTTACATCCATTTATAGAATTTACTAGGCATGGTCCTCATACATCAGAGTATATTACTTCAAACTTACAAGAATTCATACTACCCGAACTAACATAAGAGCTTCTAGTCAGCTTTCCAAACTCACAGGCATCACACTGCAACTTCTGTGTATTTACTTTTCCAAATAGGGTTGGATACATTTTACCCAAAATGCCAAATGACGGATGTCCCATTCGTTGATGATAAAGCATCAGCTCATCTTCTGCACAGACTTTAGCTTCTCCTGTTCCCGTCCTCTCCACCACAGATGTCAGCGCTGAGTCCATCCCTTTGCGGTCCAAGTACCACAGCCCGCTACGTCATGTCCCAGTTCTAAGTCTTCGTCCTGTCCCTTTCTCCTGAAAGATCACCTTGGGAATGTCAAAAGAAATAATACAATTTAGTTGAAGGATAATGACACTAATGGATAACAGACTAATAGAAAATAAAGGAGCATGCAGAACATTAGATAAAGTTATAGAACCTATATAACTAAAAGTGTCCTTACCAACCACATCCTGTGTTGTACCATCAGCGATCTGGATGCTCTCTGCTTCTGCTAAGTGAGTGTAAGATAAGAATTCACTGGCATTGCCTGTCACGTGTCTGGATGCTCTAGAATCCATTATCCAGAGACAGTGGATCATCCCTTATTGAGGTGTGCACGAAGGGCGTAGTTAGCATAGTCCCCTCTAGAGAAAGCAGTAGATACCCTCTCAGATACATCACCTATTGCTCTCTGATTTCTCCTTAGTGCTGTCAAGAGTGTCCGATCCTCATCAGTGAAGATCATCTCAGCTTCTTCTTCCCTTTCTGTCACTGTCAAGTTTGTCCGGTGGCCTCCTCTTCCACCTCGCCTACCTCCACGGCCTCCAGCCTGACCACGTTCACCCTAATTCTGCTTCCTAGGTGGCTTAGGGCACATCTGTCTTAGATATCCTACCTCTCCGCAGTTGAAGCACTGCCTAGTCTCCCCTCTGAATCAAATGTTATCCGGGTTGGATATCATCAGTACAGACTTCTCCCCTGTCAGCCCACCTGTCCTAGTCTGTAGCTTGATACGGCTCTCCTCCTGTATCATGGTCGAGACTACCTCCTCCAGTGGTGTGATTTTTGTCTGGGTTAGTAGCAACGTCGTCCTCTACTCATACGCTGGAGCCAAACCTCAGAGAAACAGCATGGTCCTCTTCTGCAAAGAGGCCTCGCTCCTTACACTCCGGATCCTTGCAGCTCGCTAGAGGCGAGAAGTGATCGTGATCGAGCCACAAGCGTTCCAGCTCTGTGGCATACTGCTGTACAGTCCTCTCTCCCTGAACTATAACGCTGATCTCCTTCTCGGTTTGGAATACCCTTAGGTTATTCCCCACCTCATTGTAGGTCATCCTCAACTTCTCCCAGATATCCTGCACTCTCCCAAGGCCATCCACTATGACAGCAATTGGTTGGACTACAGAATTCAGGAGCCCTCAGCCGACTCAGTCTTCTCCCCTGTCAAATATCCCTCCAGGCTCCTTCCGGTAAGGGTATATTTCACCCGGCTCGATCAACTTAGATATATCGCGGGTTTATCCAGCTTTACATCGATGGGTGAAAGCTCCACCTTCTTGGGTGATGGCTTTGTCGAGCCCTCTCCTGCTGACAACCTTATCAGTTGTATCAGTGTTGAGATCTCGTCAGGATTCAAAATCTTGATGATCTCCTTCATCGGATTTCTGCCAGTCTCCGCCATCGATCCAATTTATATTCTTGTTGTGCGCAGCGAAAATTTCGGCAGTACTTCGGCAGCACAACAAGAGAGATAGATCAACAAGAATTCATGTTTCACCAAGGAAACAAGAACCAAAAGCAAGATATCTCAATAAAGTGGGATATCAGCTCTTCATCTCATCAGTTCTAGGACTGACCTGTCGAGGAAACCTGAATAAGCTATTACAAATCGAGAAAAAAAACAACAAAAAAGATACAACGGAACCAAACTAATTAATCATCTAATACAGACCCCATCTTTTAATCTCTGGTCATTTTTTTCAGCGGAACCAAACTACTTGGTCATCTAATACAGACCCCATCTTTTAATCACTGGTCATCTTTCTCTTCCCCCAAAATCCCCGAGTCACAAAATAAACAAACTGAAACCCTAATGGCAACGATCAGCCTTCGAAAAAGCCGCCACTCGCCTCAATCCCCCGGAGGTCAACCAGGTCCTCTACGTCCGCAACCTCCCCTTCAACATCTCGAGCAAGTACGACGCGATCCACCAGATCCGCATCGGGACCAACAAGGGGCCCTGCTGTCGACGCCAAGACCGCCGTCGACCACCTCCTAGGGTTCAACATGGCGAACAGGTAACAAGCTCCAACACCACTGGAGGCAGCGCGGTAACTCCGGTTGTCGGATCCGGTGGCGATGGCCTGATCGTAGCGATCCGGGCGATCTAGGCCGACGGATCGCTGACGGAGAAGGAGACTGGTTTAGCCCTCGGATTTGTTTGGAGTTTCGTTGGGTTGAAGAAGAGGGAGGCGGCTAGGTTAAGCTCTGATACCATGAAGAAAGAATAGGGTTTAAGGTCTCGTTCTCATTGATAGAATGGCTTGGCTTATATAACCTTACATCCACATTTACACAATACCCCTCTAATATTTCTTAATTACATTATCTTCTCAACAGTCAGAAAGCACTTGAATATTCAAAATGTTTTAAACACTTATGTTTCCCTTCTAAGAAGATTTTTAGTTTATTACTTATCGAAAATGAAGGGTTCTGAAAATTTTCACCCACTCCACATCATCATGCATCAAGTAGCTGCAAAGGAACGATGGAAAGTAGCTAGTTGTATAGATCTATGACTTGGCACATACAAAGCCAATACTTGAATCCTACCCTTGCGAATGATTTTGGATTGGTTTGGACATTCTAGCAATCTAAGGCTCTAAACAGTTGCTATCCATTCATTTTGTCCATCCTGGGGAAAAAATACAAAATCTTCTTATTTGTTTACAGGCAGCATTATGATGTGAATCAGTTTGAAGAAATTGTATCTTCATTTGGTGTACATATTAT
Source organism: Asparagus kiusianus (assembly GCA_022839385.1). Taxonomy (NCBI): domain Eukaryota; kingdom Viridiplantae; phylum Streptophyta; class Magnoliopsida; order Asparagales; family Asparagaceae; genus Asparagus; species Asparagus kiusianus. The sequence continues at coordinate 166,322 of BQKN01067623.1, read as the reverse complement.
AGGATATAAATGGAAACAATCTGGATTCACCATCATTCCTGGATCCAAATCTCTCTCTCGTCTTTATCTTTGCATGTATGTACTAATAATTCTCAAATATGTATGTGAATGTATATGTATATCTCAAGTTTCTCATGGCCATATAATAATCTTCACTTTACATTAGTTTATTTTTGCAGATTGTAAACAATATTCAAGCAGTTAATATGAACAATCAGGATGTATTGATGGACTGCATTAACGGAGATGAAGAATTGTGTTCCAGTGGACTTCAAATGGTATTTTTTCTGATGGTTTCGACACATTAATTTGAGTTTTTTTCCCATAGGGAAATATATCACCTAGACTTCCTTTTATGACATTTTGAGCTTATAGAAGTTTATAATACATCTGTTTTCCATATTTAATTCCTATGATGCTGACTCTTCAAAGATCAACCAATAATGAGGAGCTAATTGACAGGTTGAATTTAATGACATCATCATCCCTAAACCTGTTAGGAAAATGGTATTAGGAATTTAGGTATTGACTAGATTCCTATGTATGGATTACTATCATGAATTTATAAACAAGCCCTCAACCTTACCAAAAGAATTGTATAAAGGATGTGGCAGACTGGCAGGTGTATATCATCTACTACCAAGTGCAAGAATACAAAATATTTATCTGTTATTGTTATGCATAGAGTATGAATAGTACATAGTAGAAATTTTTGACCTGACAATTTTCTTTTACCTGCATGCTTTAATCTTTAGGGTACAGTTCCATTTGTTCGTTGTTTTATTCTTTCGTTAGAGAAATTATGTCAATCTCTAGTAGAGATCTTGTCATTTTACCTCTTTACCCCGGAACTTTGAAGGTTCCCCTTAGTGTTAAGAACTAAAATTGCATATCTAAAAGGTTCAGGTCTACTTACCTACCATCTGGCACTGAAAATTTTCATGTCAGTTCCTTGCTTGCTGATTAGTTACATTCGCCAGGAGTTTGGTACCAATTAATTTACGGTTGGCATCTTACTGAGAGCAAATTATAGACACTTTTTACATCTTCTTCTTCTTCTTCTTCTTCTTTTTCGTTTTCGTTTTTGTTTTTTTGGTGGATTTCTGACTCTGACTTGTTACTTCATTTAGATGTAAAAGGCTTAGATAACAGTGATGATCTCTTATAATTTAGCTATTCACTTTGCATAGGTCTTGGCAACTTATTATTTCATCGTTCTGTTTTTGGATTTTGCAAATATTCAGTCTTGAGCTGCTAATATTTAATGCTTGGTCCGGTTAGGGTTCTTTCAAATCTCTCTGATCTATTCTCTTTGTGCAGGTGTATTTAAATGCCGAGGTTCTTGCTCAGTTAGATGCTAGAGGCAACTGTATGCAACTGGTATACTCTTTATCCTGGTAATTATCCCTGGACATAACAGTTTGTATTCTCTAGTTCAATTAGTGAATGTTTCCACTCTAATTCAAATTTGTTGCTTGATTTATTCTTGGATTGCATTCTACTGTTCGTTGAGTGGAGACAGTTCTATAATTAGGTTAATAATTTGTAAGCAATAATTCCTTATGCCCTATTTCTTTTACTGCAGGAAGAACTTCCAACTTGTAAGGAGTCCTACTTCAGACCTTCCACCACAGTTTCTTTTAGAACTAATATGGTAAGTCGTTGCGATGCACCCCCCTGTTGTAGAACTTAACATGTTTCTGACAATAAAGCTTAGCATCATTATTCCAGTTTCTAGCTACTGCTCTCATACAAACTGCCCAGGTATAGTGCATTTGTCTGTTCTCATAGTTTTTAGGCACAATATCATCCTGTTAAGCTGTTATTACGCATTGAAGAATCACTTAGAGTTTAAGATGCAGTTTTGAACTTTGAAGCCAAAACACTCTCTGTTTCCTTCAGAAAATAATTTTATCTTTTGTTTATGCCTAGTTTCCTAGTCCTTGCGGAATCAGTTGCTCAGTTAAACAGAGTGCCAATATCAATATTTTGTGGGCCTCACTTATAGTTGAAGAATGTGTTCGACTTGGTCTGACGGTGAGGATCACATATCAGAGACATGATAACATTTGAATGTATTTCTAATTATTTGTTTATTTTAGTATTTCTGTATAGCTCCAGGATCGAGATCATCTCCACTTGCAATTTCTGCATGTCGTCATCCCCTAACCACCTGTATATCATGCTTTGATGAACGCTCACTTGCTTTTCATGCTGTTGGCTATGGAAGAGGATCCCGTAAACCAGCAGTTGTTATTACAACATCAGGGACTGCTGTGTCAAATCTCTTCCCTGCAGTAAGATATATGAACTCATATTCCACTCTCATTGGTTCACATAAATATAATATACTGCGATTTCTCTGAATTTCCCTTTCTCCTTGAAATGCTAAAGTTTATTGAATATTGATAGTTGATTTTCCCTGCTGATTGTTTCTGCTGTACCATAACTGAACCAACTTTCTGCATTACATAACCTTTCTTGATTAGATATTCCATAGAAGCTAACAACCAATAATTCATCTTATTAGTTTTCTACCTTGATTACTGATTGTATCATGTCCATTATATCTTGTAAGTGTATCTTGCAGGTTGTGGAGGCTAGTTATGACTTTGTACCCCTTATGTTACTGACAGCTGATCGGCCTCCGGAGCTTCTAGATGCAGGAGTAAACCAAGCCATTGATCAGGTTTCAAAAGTTTCCGTTTCATGTTTTGTTCAATTTCTTGCTCATTACTATATAGCTACATTACCTGGGTACTTCTAATCCGAACCTGTACCCATTCTCGTACCCGTATTCGTGCTGAAACTTCTTGGACACTTCTTGAAAATATGCGTATGTTTATTCAAATGTATGCTCAATTATATTAAATACATGTTTTAATTTAATATACTCCTCATACACTTCTTGGACATATATTCTGTACTTCACATCTATTTCTTATAACATAACTTATGTAAATGAAAAAATAATTTTGATCTCATGTAGCAATTTTAAAACATATAAATATACATAAGGTTCACACACAACAATGGACAAGTGAAGTTATCTTGAAGACTTTTCCATAAAGCTTGCTTGGTCTATGGTGCCAGACTCTAAAGTCAGAAGGTATCTTAAAGACATTGACCAAAGCATGTTTCACAATCTTGACTTCTGAGTATCGTTTTGAAGAAATTTTTTGAACAGAAGTGGCTTTGTGAAATATTGATTGACAAATCTTGATGTTGAACGACCTCTTTGATCTCATGCAGCATGTTGAGGTATTAGGTAAAAGCAGCCATCATAGTGGATAAGATATATATAATATCATATATATACTATTAATATATCATGTATATAAAGTTCCATAGATTTAATGTTACTAGGGTCCTATATGTTATCTACCTACAAATGGTAAAATCTAAGCATAAATGTTGAAAGAAGGTTTATTCATGCAATACCACAAAAGGTAGAGTTAGGGCCAATGAGGGAATATGACAAGGTTTTCTTAGGTAACCACACGGATCTCTCTGGGAGAAGATTCTTTAAAGAACCAATTGTATCACTTATGCACGTATGAGGTGCATCGCATGTGTCAACCATTGGTGAAGACACTGGGTTTGCACTATGTAAAGAAATGTCACAGACTCTGCACAAGAAGGCCACTCAAGTAGAGGGAATATAACAAACTGTTAATATTTGTTCCTGTACATTAAGAAACCAATCCTTTCAGGCTGCAATGTATGGATAATTCTTTGACTGTTCAATGTGAATTTCTTCTTACCAGTTTATGGTTTTTAGAGATTGATTTATAGTGAATGAATATATTGTGAGGTCTTCATTGTCTCAGAGCTTACTATTCCTTATAGTCATTGATTCGTCTGCACTTTTTTTCAGCAAACAATGGTCATATTGATTATGCGTTGACTATTTTTACAGGTCAATCATTTTGGCAAATTTACGAGATTCTTCTTTAACTTTCCTCCACCCTCAGATCAGATTCCTGCACGAATGGTCCTTACAACAATTGATTCTGCTGCACACAGAGCAACCCAAGCACCTTTTGGACCTGTGCATATAAACTGTCCCTTTAGAGAGCCATTGGCAGATCATCCAAGAGAATGGAAATCAACCTGCTTGAGTGGATTGGATACGTGGATGTCAAATATAGAACCTTTTACTAGATACATTGATTTCCATAGTTCAACTGCATGCCATGAAAATAGTAATGAAGTTGTGGAGATTTTACAAATAATACAAAATGCTAATAAGGGCTTGCTAATAATTGGTGCTATTCACACAGAAGATGAAATTTGGGCAGCTTTTCTTCTGACTAAACACCTTTTGTGGCCAGTTGTCGCCGATATCCTATCTGGTCTACGGTTACGCAGAGTATTAAGTTCATTTTCAGAAATTGACGACCATGTTCTTTTCATAGATCATCTGGATCATGCTCTTCTTTCAGATTCTGTCAAGAACTGGGCACAACCAGATGTGGTTGTTCAGGTGTGCCTGCTTGATCTACAACTTCTGTTTATGTATTTAGTACAATAAGGGAACAACATAGGTTTTGCTATACAGCAGCGCTGCTTCTATGCATAACTGTTCTGTTGTAATACTTGACACTTTTGGCAGTTACAAGGATAAAGTTCAAAATCTTTTAATATAATGTGCTGAATAGAAGATATCTTGATACTGAACCACACAAAGTGGCAACTTCATTTACATGCAAGCTCGCACTGTATTGTCAAAAATGATATAAAACGCTTCTTTTTATTTTTAGAGAGAAACAGTATGTTGCTAGTGAGAGCAGTTTCATGAAGGGCAGACAGAAACTTCAGAGAAGCCACTATAACTTCTATGTCTTGTTAAGGTCTAGTGAATCACCATATTAGATTACACTTACCCCAATTCTACTACCTTCCGCCAGGATGTGCATCGTAGTTGTTTACTATTTTCTTGTTAGTACACAAAGATTAAGGTGCCGATGATTCATTAATGAAATTATGAACAATCAACTGTGAAGTTATACCCTTTATAAAGTTTATTTAACATGCAATCTTTGCTTGTACCTTCTGTTATAGCTTTTTATCTTCTTTGAAAAGTTTCTCTGCATTAACTTTTAGAGAGCCGGTACATGATGGAGGTAATACATGAGTATTCCCTTTCATTTTTCATCTGTATACAATTGTTACTGATTTTTCTATGTTCTCAACCTACAGATAGGGAGCAAGATTACAAGCAAACGCATTGGTCAATTCCTTGAGTTTTCTTGCCCACAATCGTACATCTTGGTCGACAGCCATCCATGCCGTCATGATCCTTCTTATATTGTCACTCACAGAGTCCAGAGTACAGTAACTGAATTTACTGATGTTTTACTTAAAGTTCAAGTATCAAAAAATGCCAGCAACTGGAATCTTTTTCTCAAAGCATTGAATATGATGGTAAATATCTATTTTCCGAATTAAGCCTTTGTTACAGGTTTAACTCTTTCATATGTCATTAATGTGAGTGTGTTGTAGTTTCTCAGTTACTAAACTTTGGTGAGATATAAATGACCTGCACTCCTTAGGCTCTTGAGTATTTAATTTCATGCAGTGATTAGACATTCAGGATCATGTGGTGATTAGACATTCAGGATTTGTTAGTCACATGGGGTGAGTGTTACCTGCTGTTTCTCAACTTTTTGTGATGCTCTTGTGTTGGAAGTTTGTTATGTTCCTGATGGATTTATTGAAGGAAAGTCCAAATGTGGCTATAGTAGTTTAACTCGATTATTTTGAAGAAACATTTATCTACATGTTGTGATCCTTATTAGCTGATTGTTTCAACTGACACGTTCGCATCCATAACTCTAGAATTATACAACTTCTCGGTGTTATAGATGAATATGTTTGATGGAAAGTAATTTATGTTTGCTTGCATGCATTCACAGAAAAAATTTAAGCAAGTCCCCCTCTTGCGCATAGTTGTATCCGCCAAGAGTTGTCTCTAGACAATTGAGGGTTGATATCAGTTTAACAGTCATTATATATTTTCTCAACAGACCTCACATTGATGGGAAGAGATTTGAAGAATATATGTTGGTTTATGATTACCATAAGAACATTTCACCTTAGATTTCGCTGTTGGATAATCCTGCAAATGTTGGCCCCAGGCTAGTTGAACTTTTTCTGTTCTTGCCAAAAAAATGATTAAACGATTAGACCACGAAATAAGTCTTTGTTTGTGACGTTTGATTGATGTAGTATAATGCAAGTGCTGTTAGCATCATGCAAAAACTCCATGATATATAGTAAGCAATCTACTTAAGCTGGAATTGGACCTTAAATTCTACCTATCTTTTGGAGCTGTCAGCTATCTAACCCTGTGCTGGTGGCTTGAAATTCAGTTAAATCCACCTCATTTAATTGATGGACACCGATATATCTAGAGACAATAAGGATGTGGGAGTAAGCACTATCTATTCCCACGTAGCACTAATCACGTGACAGAGCAGACCTGTCCAAGACAATTAATTAAAAGTCAATCTCCAGTTGTGTTACTTTCAGTTAACATTTTGATCTTAAATTATGCTTGTAATTACCAATATGAAAGAGGTTCTATTTCATATCATTTAATATTTTGTAAAATAGGTTTCACAGGAGATATCGTTTCTAATCCGCTCTGAACCCCTGTTAACTGAGCCACATGTTGCACACATAATTGGGGAAGCATTTCATGGTGAAGTCGCTTTATTTATTGGGAACAGTATGATCATTCGAGATATGGACATGTATGGAAGGGGCTGGATGATACATAGCACTGATGATTCTCAGCTTATCGATAATAGCTGTCTACAGTTTCATGGCATACAAGTGGCTGGGAATAGGGGTGCAAGTGGTATTGATGGTTTGCTCAGTACAGCCATTGGCTTTTCTGTAGGAAGCGACAAGAAGGTTTGTATTTCAATTCACACAACCAATATAAATTTGACATGTGATGGGATTTTTTCCCTTTCCAAACTGTCTCCTTCATGAATCTCAAAGTAATAAACTTCTTGCAGCTGGAGATGTGAAGGCAAGAGTGCACCAAAAAATTCACCTAGGACTAGGACTTGTTCTAAAAGTCGTATTATTGAAAATTTGTACTAATTTCGATGGACTAGTAATTGAAAACTTTGTTGTATTATTAAATTATTATATGTCATAATTATTATTAATGCGGCGACTATTATTTGAGTAGTAAATCATTATTCCAATTTGTTGTTAAAGTTAATATTAATTCTTCATGCAGTTTTAGGACGAGGACTTGATCTAAAAGTTGTATTTTTGAAAATTTGAACTACTTAGGATTGACTAGGATTTGAAGACTTTGTTGTATTATTAAATTATTATATGACATAATTAGTATTAGTGCAACAACTATTATTTGAGTAGTAAATCATTATTCCAATTTATTGTAAAAGTTAAATATTAGTTCTTATACTTCATGCAGTTTTATGTCATTGTTTATTAGTCAAACCTTTCGCTGTTGCAGCTTCCTTATTTCTCTCTCTGCACTTCCAATTGATATTGTGATATCCTCTCTAGTTTGTGTAAATATTAGCACTTAATTTTATGTAAATTATCAACACAAAAGTTCAAGACAGGGAGTTGAAGTGGGAGAGAAAATTTGAAGACAGGAGACAGAGTGAATGCATGGAGGGAGATGATCTAGAGAGCTGGAAGGAGCCCAGTCCTAATCCAAGACTTCCCACTCCTAGTCTCAGACAACCTACTGAAACCAATACCTAAGAAGTAAAATTCCCAAATAAAATCCAAACAATGTCATCAACAACAAAGCTTTTAAGTTTTAACCCAAACCTCCAATTTTGGCTACATTAATCTTATTTTTCCATTCAGCAACGTAAAAGGCCATATCCTCCATTAAGTTAATCACTATCACATTTTTCTTAGTTCTTCTAAACAAGCTCTCATAGGCTCTATTCCTCCTTACTCCATTAATTGTAATCTAGGTTGCATGGGCACGGGTACTGGTACAGAACACAGCAAATTTGTAAAAGGTAGTATATAGGGACATGGTTGTAATATATTATATACATGTTTTGTATATTTATATTTATTAAAATTAATAATTTACAAAAGATACATAAGATTAATATTGTTTTTTTGTTTACATAAGATCAATATATAAGAATAGATGTGAAGTGTAAAATATACATCCAAGAAGTGCATGGGGAGTGTTTTTGTAGAAAGAGATAATAGAGAGCAAAACCCTAATTAATTAATTTTATTAAGATAGTTAATGATATATATAGTCATACAAATAGGGGTATAGTTAACGGGCCACAACCCATTAACCTAATACCCAATAGACTTAATTTAACACTCCCCCTCAAACTGGAGCATAGATATCCACTATGCCCAGCTTGTCACATATAGTAGAGAACACATTTGAAGAAGTAGTCTTGGTAAGAATATCAGTAAGTTATTATGAGGATGGAGTGAATATGAGAGACAATATCTTCTTCTCCCAAGCATCTCTGACAAAATTACAGTCACCTTCAATATGTTTTATCCTCTCATGAAACACAGGATTCTAAGCAATGTAAATAGCAGACTGGTTGTCACAATGCATAGGCATAGGTTCAAGCTGAACAAAACCAAGTTCCATCATAAACTTTCGTAGCCACACCATCTCACAAGCAGTGTGAGCCATTGCTCTATATTCGGCCTCTGCACTAGACCGTGATACTACATCTTGTTTCTTACTTCACTAAGTTACAAGATTACCTCAAACAAAGGTACAGAATCCCGAGGTTGACTTTTGGTCTCCCATGTCTCTTGCATAGCCAGCATCAGAGAAAACAGAAATATGAGTATGCACATGCTTCTTATATAGCAATCCCTTACCACGACAACTCTTTATTCTTGACATATGCCAAAATCTTCAGAGCAGCTGTCTAATGAACCTCTCTAGGTTTGTACATAAACCTGCTCAATACACCTACTGCAAAGGTAATGTCAGGTCTGGTAACTGTCAAATAGATTAGCTTCCCAATCAGTCTCCTATATCGTCCAGTGTCATCTAGTAAAGATGTATCATCACGCCACAAATCAATATTTACCTTTATTGGAGTGCTTGCAAGTTTGTATTCTAAAAGACCTGCTTCTAGTAAATCTAGCACATACTTCCTTTGGGACAACAACAGGCCATGCTTTTGATATGCAACTTTAATTCCAAGAAAATACTTAGCCTTTCCCATGTCCTTAGTGACAAAATAACGGTTTAGATACTCCTTAGTCTCTGTTAAGATAACAGAGTCACTCCCAGTCAACAGAATATCATTAACATATACGGCTAAAATAACTGAACCAGTTATTGTGCGACGAAGAAAGACAGAGTGATCAGACTGGCAGCGTTGGAAACTAATACTAGAAATAACTTTGCTGAACTTATCGAACCAAGCTCGAGAACTCTGTTTTAACCCATAGATGACCTTCCTCGGCCTGCAGATAATATTCTCCCCCTGAGTAACATACCCAGGAGGTTGCTCCATATAAACCTCCTCGTCCAAATCATCATAAAAGATAGCATTCTTCACATCTAGTTGGTATATCACCCAATCCATATTAACAGCCAGAGAAAAGAATTCTGATGGAATTGAGATGAGCAACAAGAAAAAAAGTTTTAAAATAGTCAATGTCATATGTCTGGGTATAACCTTTAGCAACCAGGTGAGCTTTATATCGGTCAACAAACCCATCAGGATGATATTTTAAGGTATACACCCATCTACAGCCAACCACAGTCGCTCTAGTAAGAAGAGAGACCAAATCCTAAGTCCCTCTAGAAAACAGTGCCTTCATCTCCTCATTCATAGCTTGCTTCCAGGCTAGTACTAACATAGCTTCCTCATGTGACCTGGGTATAGATACAGTGGACAAGAACAAAGCAAACTGACGAAAAGATAGGGTGAGACGATCATAAGAGACAAAAAGAGAGAAGATATTTCAGGAAAGACCGTTTACCTTTTCGAATAGCAATATGAACATCCAAGTCAGAAAAGATGGAAGTCTCAACATGAGATGGACCGACAGCTGGAGATGAAGGGTTAGCAGGAGCAGAGATAGGTGCATGTACTTTGAGGCGGCGAGAGTATGTCAGTAGAAGCTTCGATACAGGAGATACAGGAGCAAGTAACGGAATAGTAGTAGGAGCAAGATAATAGTACCTATGGACAGCTAGCAGTAGTGGAACCAGAGAAAAAATATTGGACAGACTCAAGGTTGCATCAGCAGACATAAAATATTTCCTAGTGGACGGATGAAACACCTATACTCTTTTTGAGTACGTGAGTATCCAACAAAAACACACTTAATGGATCTAAAAGACAATTTATCCAAGCCAGCTGTCAAATCCTGAACAAAACACGTATAACCAAAGACGCGAGGAATCACAGAAAATTGTTTTTTATCAGGATAAAGACAATTGAATGGTATTAAACCATCAAGAATAGAGGAAGACATGCGATTAATCAAATAACAGGCAGTGAGAACAACATCATACCAAAATACTTTGAAATATTCATATGTATCGTTAGTATCCTAGCAACATCTAGAACATATCTATGCTTCTTTTCAGCAACTCCATTTTGTTGTGAAGTATGAGAGTAAGAAGTCTGATGAATAATGCCATTAAGTGCACAAAATTTTAAAACGTCATTTTTTATATATTTCAAAGCATTATCAGTACGAAGAATACGAATAGAAGTAGAGAACTAGGTTTTTATTTCATTATAAAAAAGTTTAATAACGTGCAAGACCTCAAACCTCTCTTTTAACAAATACAGCCAAGTCATGCAAGAGAAATGATCAACAAAGACAATGAAATATCGAAAACCTTTCATAGAGGGAACACGATAAGGACCTCAGACATCAGAATGAACCAACTCAAACACAAAGCTACTGCGTTTATCGACACGACTCTGAAAAGTAGCACGATGGTGCTTACCCAGTTCACTCGACTTACAACCTAAAGAGGAAATAGATGGCTGAACTGAAACTACCGATCTAAGTTTTTGTAGTGAAGGATGACCCAGACGTCAGTGTCACAATAAAGTAGAGTCAGGCTATGATGCAATGAGACCAGCCTCTCGCACACTGTCGTACAAATAGTACATACCTCCTCTCTCATGCCCCGAATCAATCATCATCCCAGTTACTAGGTCCTGAAAAACATAATAGAAGGGAAAGAAGGTGACTTTATAGTTATTGTGCTTTATAAACTTGCTAATGGATAATAAGCTAACAGGAATTTGGGAACATATAACATATCAGTTAGTTTTAAAAAGGAAGTAGCATGAACTACTCCATCATCATGAACTGGAGAAAGAGTATCATCAGCAATGCGGATAGAGGAAAACTTATCAGAAAGATGTAAAGATATAAAGTGATCATTTATACCTGTCATATGGGATGAGGCTGACGGGAATATAGAGGCTGACTTGAGATATTTATACTTGCTGCTGCTGTTGCTGCTTTTGTTATCTAGAGGACTGAATCGTCGAGGGAATCTACACACAATAGCCAACACCCACACCAACAGCAGCAGCGCAGCAACAACAGCGGTAGCAACAAGTAGCAGCAGCGGTTGTGACAACGGGTAGCAGAAGTGACTGCGACAGCATAGGGGCATAGGCAGCAGCGGAGGTGGCGGCAGCAGGTAGCAGTGACGGCAGCAGCAGCGACGGCAGTGGCGACAGCGGCAGCAAACAGTAGTGGCAGCGGCGGCGTCTAGCGACGGCAGCATCTAGTTGTGGCGGTGGTGGCGACAAGGAGAAGGGGTGGCGACGGCTAGGGTTTTGGGATGAGAATTTGTGGCGGCGGCTAGGGTTAGGGTTTCATTCTCTGATACCATGTAGAAAGAGATAATAGAGAGCAAAACCCTAATTAATCAACTTTATTAAGATAGTTAGGGATATATATAGTCATACAAATAGGGGTATGGTTAACGGGTCACAGTCCATTAACCCATTACCCAATAGACTTAATTTAACAGTTTTAAATTAGAACATGTATTATATAATTGAGTATAGGTCTGAATAAACATATACATACATTCAAGAAGTGTCCAAGAGGTTTGGATACGGGTATGGGTATGAGTACGTGTTGGGTACGGGTACTACTTCCGAGTAGAAGTACCCAGGTAAGATAGATTGTAATCGTATTGCTTCCTCAATACAATCCCAAACCAATTGCAGAAAGAGCAACATCCCAGTATCCCATCCTAAACCAACAATACCAATAAAAAAATTCATGAAAAAGCTCCCAAACCCCCAATAAAAGTTCCAAACCAGCAACACCACTAAATCGCACTGAATCTAACAAATGAGGGAGATTTTTTAATTGATCACAATGTAAATTGTTACTGTGAGTGGGATGACATTGAAGAATAGGATTCGTATAGTGGACTCCAAACATTTGGGATAGAGGCTTTGTCGTTGTTGTTGTTGTTGAGTGGGATGACATTGTACTTTTCTGCCTTCGTGGAATCTATATTAATAATAAGCTATATAGTAGTGAAATAATCTTTCAAGTTTAGCTGCGAAGTTACATTCTCATTTCATTTCTTCCTAGGTAATGCTGATCTTCTATTATGAGAGTTTAAATAAAATAGTTCTGAAAATGTCTATGAGCAGGTACTTTGTGTGATTGGTGATGTATCTTTCCTGCATGATACCAATGGCTTAGCAATTTTGAATCAGAGGTATCAACTCCTGATCATTTATTTCATTTTATTTGATCTTCTCTTCTTTCTTGCATTTTGTAGTTGTTTTTCATTTCAGTTCTTACACTGGCAGAAAATTAGAACACTTTTTACTATTTAGGTTCAGATTATTTTGGGAGCCTAGATAACATTATCATTTTCCATCTAATAACATTGTCATTATAAAGAAAGCTAAGTCTGTCTTTTCACTCTCGTGGTGAAGGTGATGATGGGTGTTTGCTTATAAATAATAAGCTCTTGGAAGTGATGTTTCTTTTGTATTCTTTCACCGATCTTTGTTTTGTGATTGTAAGAAAATCCAATAATTAAAGGTGTTAATCTTTTTAGTTTATCATCTTCTCTTTTCTTCTTCAAATCCCTAACTCTAAATCCATTGAAAATCCTGTCATCACCTGTCCCATTAAAATCCTTGATCTCCACCACGGTCATCCCACTCTGTATTAATGAAGGAGTAAGAGGGAAACACATAAGTTGCAGATAACCCTTGGTTTCATATAGTTACATACATGCCTGCTTATGAATATAACATCTCAGCCTCCAAGTATATGCTAAAAGATCTGATGAAGAATGAGGATTGAACCAACTAATTATGTGAAAGAAACACTTACAACTAGGGGTGGCAGTGAACCAAATAATTAACAAAGAGTTTGGTTATTGTTTGTCTAGCTATTCAATTACATTCCATTCTATAGTTCGTTTAACAATGAACGAATGATTTTTAGTATTTAGAACAATAACTGAATAGATGATATATATACCAAGTCAATATGGCCATCACTGTGGTATTCCACCTGAATTTGAATTTGAATTCAAATCTTTGAAATCTACCTGATTTGAATTCAAGTATTATAATATTTGATTCGATTCAGTTGTTTTTGACCCCTACTTGCGACATCGCAAAGCAACTTCCTTCTGCTAAAAATATACGACAACCACTCCTCTAACAAATGAGAAGCCAAAATAATGAAGACTTGGCCGTCTTCTTTAGCTTTTCTTATGCAATGATCCTTACTGGCCAAGTTCCAAGATAACTTACAACTTATGGATTAAAGTATCCAGAAGAAATGGCATAGAAAGAAACCCGGAGAATCTCAGCTGTATGATAGATGATCAAAACCAGTATGATAGATGATCTTTTAATCTTGAGAAGAACAGAGGAAGCTTTACTCACAAACGCTTGATTTCATTTGGCTTCCATGCATTTAAGAACTTGAATTTTAGACGGAGAGGTGAAAGTTGCATCGAAATTGCATTGCATGAGTAAAAGAAAATATCATGCAACTCATGGTTACTTAAGTGAACAAAAAACCCCTTGCTGCTAACATATTTCATCTGACGTAGGATTAACTGATTAAATGTAAGCCATTAGTTTGGGTCTTGTTTATGGAGGTCATCTTCTTGACAGTTGTATTACATTTTCCAAAAAAATAATGAATAGATTATTGTATATATTCAAATTTATTTATGCTTATAGTTTGACATTAGATGTTGTATGCTGTCATGGTTCTCGTTTCATGTTTGTAAAGGATGTATGGTCACTGTCAGCAACTCAGATTTTTTTGCTAAATTTCTTGATTTAAAAAAACATATTTCAACTTCTCAGGTTTAATAGGTTATTACTGAAAGTACTTAATTATGGCTGACATGTGAACCACATATTTCCCATTCTTTCTGTCCTTGCATATGCTAATTGTTGTATATTGAATTCTAGGTCAAAAAGGAAACCGATGACTATACTCATAGTAAACAATCATGGTGGTGCAATTTTTAGTCTCCTGCCAGTTGCAGATAGGACACCCACCAGTGTGTTAAATCAGTATTTCTACACATCCCATGACATCTCAGTCCGCAATCTATGTTCAGCACACAGGTATATTTATGATTTTTAAAGTATATCTCAACTTATGTGCCTTAGCAGACTTGGTATTTTGCTAGATCCATTCTCCTCATTTTAGATATGGTTTCTTTTTGAGCTTGTATAACTTCTGCATCACTAGTTTGGAGACTATACTGTTCCACTTCGGGTCAGATATGTATGGGGACTAGGGTTTCTATATATCTCGTTCACAATCGTCCTCTCGGCCGTCTCCCATGAAAAATGGGGAAATCCCTGTATCACTGACAGTGAATGTGAATCGTGGCAATGTTGTTTCCCCGTTCTCCCTGTCACTGTCAGTTTGATGTTAGCCTGATTTATGCTTTTTTCCCTTTTCGCTTCTCTTTTTCATTTGATCATCCGTCTTTGGTGACAAAAATTTTTACTTCACTGGATATACTCTCCTTCTAGGCTAATGTTTGGTGGGTAATCCCTGTATCACTGATAGTGAATGTGAATCATGGCAATGTTGTTTCCCCGTTCTCCCTGTCACTGTCAGTTTGATGTTGGTCTGATTTATGCTTTTTCCCTTTTCGCTTCTCTTTTTCATTTGATCATCTGTCTTTGGTGACAAAATTTTTTACTTCACTGGATATACTCTCCTTCTAGGCTGATGTTTGGTGGTGCATTGCTTCTTCTGGTACTATTTAGAAACAGATTCTCCTCACCAGGTTCATATACCAACTCCCATTGTAGCCTTGAGGTTGCTTGTGTCCATAGATTAGAGCAATGCAGCTAGATTCTTTTCTGGTTTAAGGTCTTAGTTTTATGATGTTAAAGCCTGCATAGGAACTATTGCCATCTGAGTTGCATAATGAGACAAATATGATCTATTTCTGAACTTCAAAGACTGAAGTGAATCAAATGATCATGTATATATCATTTTTTTTTAAATAAGAAATTTCCTGATAAATGCACAAAATAATACTTGCAGTGTAAAGCATTTGCTGGTCCGAACAAAAAGTGAACTGCAGTGTGCTCTGTGGAAGGCTCATAAGGATCAGAATGACATCGTAATTGAAGTTGAAAGTTCCATTGCTGATAATTCTAAATTTCACAGGTTTTATTTCATAGGCTGTACTTTTAGGTTTTTATTTCTGGACAAATGGCTTAGCTTACATAGACTCAAAATCCTCTGACATTTTGAATACAGAACCATAAGTAAGTTTGTGAGTCAAGCATCAGATCAGGCATTCCGTGTCCTTTCAAAGTTTCTGTTTTCTGAAAAGACCAGTGGGGGCCAGTTTCTTTGCAAGGTTCGAGAGATGAAATACTCGTTGTATAGGCAAGTAAATGTACGACTTTGTTAAAATTCCTGTGAATTCCTAGGAAGGGAAATATGGAAGTTGTAATTCTTTAAGCATTCTAATTTTATTGCAGGATCCAACTTTGTGCTCCACTTACCTCAAGTCAGGTTAAAAATGATATCAACAGATTCTACCGTGAAGGCTTTATATTAGCTATAGCTTTGGATGACGGAAGTGTGGGATTTGGTGAGGTTTGTTCTAACAAGAATTTACTTTATAGTTATTGATGAGCAAGTCTTTGTCAAATATGTATCTTCTAGAAAGTTTATTCCGATAGATCAACTTCGTCTAGGTAGAATCACTGAAATGTAAAATGCTCAAAAGGGTTCCAGTTACTGATAGATGTAGCTTATTGTTCTGGTCTAGGGCTATAGTGTGTACTCTTGGAGATTAAATGCTCTCCGATTGAACATCCTATTTTATTAACTGATACAATAAGCACACACTAGTTTAAACATTCTCCAATTTATTATCCTAGTTTATTAAAATAATGCAAGAAGATCAAAGCAAACAAGGGCTGTAAGCATTGTTTTAAATATCCCCGACATGACCCGATATATCCCCCGATATATCCTTTTACCGGGCTTGCCGCAACCGATATGGTCTTTAAATATCCTTTACCGTTTTTTGGCTATTTTGAATGATAAATCCCTGATATTGCCGATATATTAGCCGATATGTGGACCAATATATCTTTTTATATAGCTTGTTACAAAATAATATTTTTGGGTGAGATATCAAGATTTCCCATTATATCAAATGACATTTTGCCCTAAAAAAAGCAGATTGAATGTTGCGACGTTGTTTTGCACTTTTGTTTGTTTTAGAAGGTTGATTAGTGATCCTAAACATATATTATTCATATTTTGTATGCTTAAATTTCATTACATATGTTGAGATTACATTATAATGTGTTATACTATGTATGCAAACATTCATTATGACATTCCGATATTTACCACATATCTCCGATATTTCCCCGATATCCGCAATCCGATATGAATTTTGGTCATCCAATATTTCCCCGATATCCGATATTTAAAACCTTGGCTGTAAGATGAGTTGTTCTGTAGTAAAGTGAAGTCTTCTACTTCTCTAAAATTTCTTCACCCAAGATTGTACTAAGCTTGATAGCATTCTGATACAATAAGTACGCACTAGTTTAGATGTTCTCTGATTTAACATCCTATTTTATTAAAATGACGCAAGAAGATCAAAGCAAACAAGGACTGTAAGATGAGTTGTACTGTAATAAGTGAAATCTTCTAGTTCTCTAAAATTTCTTGATTAAAGATTATGATAAGCTTGATAGCATTCTGATACAATAAACACGCGCTTGTTTATGAGTTCTTATATGTTTCCCATGGAGATAGTTCTGATTTATTTTAAAGAGGCTTCTATATGGAAATATAAATTGGAAGTTGATCAGATACCTAGTTTAGATCCTCTGGGGTTTAAAATGATATGAGAAAATAGATGTAGTTCTTAGCTCTAATAGGCATTCTGGTTCAAATAAACATTGGAAGTAGCAGAAAGGAAATGTGTTGATGTTGATTACTTTTAGTGTAACAGAAATCAGTGGTTGGGGGGGCTGCCCTTTCCAAAGTTTTGCACTTCCATTCACATATATGACACTTGTTGGAGAGTGGGAGAAAATTTGATGTCTTTGTTAGCCAGTGAGCTTGATTCAAATGTTTCATAAATAGTTTGTCTTTAGATTGTTTGTTCTGATTTGGCTTGACTGACCAATGTGTTTAGAAGTAATTGGGATGGATTTTTTGTAACTATATTTTTTTGTTAAGATGTACAGTTTTTTTGTTTCTTTTTCCCCCACAGAGAGAGAGAGAAATAAGACCTTTGCCCAATTTATTTTTGATATGTAGGATGTGTAGTTTGATAGTGGTGTCTTTTAACCATGGAGAGAGTTAATTATAAATAAAATAACTTTTGAGTCATCATTGAAGCTTTGTGATTGCAGTAATAAGGTTACATTTTTAAATCAAATTAAGAAGCCAAATAAGTCCCCTTTTATTTTGCCTTGCCTTAACTATGACTTACAAAGAAGAGGTGGTCTTGTTGGCATCTCTAATCTCTTGTAATTGAGCGAGGAACATTTCAAGGTTTGATCTTTCTTTCTCGTCTCTATTTTTCAGTGAATTATGTGTATAGTACAATTTTATAGCAGTAGATTGTTGCAAGGCAGATCTTTCTTAAGAGGTATTTTATCTAGTTCTCTTTCTTTTATTGTATGTATGACTTTATGTATTTGGATTCTATTATGAGTATCTTTGAAGGAAGAAACATACAAAATTTTGGTTTAATTACCTTTTTTATGAAATAAATAAGATGACACTTATGTAAC
>BQKN01067623.1:104275-137588 GCA_022839385.1 Asparagus kiusianus | reverse complement strand
ACACACACACACGCACGGTCACCCTGAACTTTGTTCTTTCCTCGTTTTATCTGGGGCTGATCTTCTCCTCTTCTTGCTTTTGGTGAGATTTTATGGGAAAAAGTTAAGTTTTGACGGATTATGAGACTCTATCAGAGTCTAGGGGGTTCGAGGGGAAAATTCTGGGGGTTTAGTGGGAACGGTCCCAGAGTTTTGGGGGTTTTGTGAAATCTACCCCCAAAAAGTACGACTGTCCATTAGCATATTTCATGCTCGAATAGTTTTACTGTTGAAACCAACGGCTCACTTTTTACATACACACATCTAAATTTCTTCTTTTCTCTTCTTTGCTTATATATAAAATGATCAAGTTACTCTGGTCAATTTCCCACCAGAGAGTCAAGCAGATGAAGTGAGCTGTTTGCATCCAAATACTATCAATTCCTTTGGCACTGGAGGGGAAATTTGATTTAAGAAGTGTTTTATGTGACTCATCTACTATCTCGTATCATTCTTTTGTTGTGAATGATTTCACGATAATGATTTAAAGCTATGTTGTTTTTCAATGGCAAAAGCACCAATTATGCAGATTAAAAGATAATAGATTCCTAATACTTGATTGCTTCTGAAAGAAACTTCAAGTCAGAGTAGAAGAAGGTTGATTTATCAGTGTCTGTGTTCTTGCTTTTCTAAATCTTCACTTGTAAAAAGAAAGAACCATTACTTATGTTGTGTTTGCGGCTCAAGTGCAGCTTATACATTTATGAAGACAAAATGGTAAAGGGAGAAGATCAAGGTGTCGGAACTCCATAAACCCGATAAACTGATGTTTGGATAGATTAAAATATATTTGCACGCAAGATTTACTCGAAGTTCTACATGTATATCAAATCTTAAAGGCACAAGTATCTATCAATTGTGGACCTTTTTGTCACAACAAATGGTATCAGGGTGTTAAAGATACACACCAATAAGAATGCCTCGAACGGAGACGTAATACACAGAATAAAAGCACAAAATCAATCACAATACTCACAGATATACGTGGTTCACTCCTTCGGAGCTACTCCACGGTGCAACGACGACGCCCGGTTCTTTTATATTCCAAAAGAACTGGGTCAAAAAGAACAATCTCTCTTGATCAAGATACACTCCAAGAACTCTCACAAACTCTCCTATGTTTTCTCTCATGCTCCTCTATGAGAGGAGTTATTTCTAGGATGAGTTTTTCCTTAAGAATTTTGGGTCTATTTATAATGTTTGGGAAAATACTATGCACTAATAAAATATTATTAGTGGAACCCGTCACTAATAATATTTTATTGGTGGGACTCGTCATCTTTTTATTTTCTCAACAATTTCGATCACCGAAATTTTATTGTCAACAAAAGTAGGCTGGGGCTGCAACTGACAATCTCTCACTTGAAGATTTGATTGAATATCAATCATATCTTCACATCATTCTTGGTTACATCATTTGGATATCTTGTATCTTTGGCGTCTTGCACGGCCTTTAATATTCTCAACGGAGGCCATATGAGGCTACACACAACCTTACCTTCTCGAGCGGAACTGGCTTGGTCAGCATATCGGCTAGATTATACCTCGTATCAATCTTCATAAGCTTGAACTCGTTCCTGCTTTGCCATCACTGTATGGCATGGTGCTTCACGTTAATATGTTTGGTCCGAGTATGGAATGTGTCGTTCTCTGACAAGTGAATAGCATTCTGACTGTCACGGTGGATGAAGTATTTCTCAAAGCTTACCCCAAGCTCGAGAAGAAAAACTTTCAACCATAGCAACTCCTTTGCTGCTTCTGCTGCAAACATGTACTCCGTTTCGGTTGTCGACAAAGCCACAGTATCTTGTAGCTTGGATCTCCAACTTATCGCTCCACCACCCAAGATGAAATGTAGCCGCGCGTACTCCTTCTCGAGTCTATATCCCCGGTATAGTCTGCATCACAAAATCCCTCTCGCTACAAATCTGTCCTGTCATACTCAAGACAACAGTCGGACGAGCTTCTCAAGTAGCGTAGAAGCCACTTGACTGCACCTCAGTATTATTTTCCTGGATTGCTCATGAAGCGGTTCACAACTCCCACTCCTTATGCAATATCTGGCCTCTCATGCACACCAATCGCATACATCAAACTCCCGATGGCAGATGAGTATGGTATGTTGGCCATGAACTCATGCTCTTTAGCAGTCTCTCTAGTGCTTGGATTTTCGATAGCTTGAAATAGCTTGTAAACGGCGAGCCCACCGGTTTAGCTTTCTCCATGCCAAACTTTTTAAGAATCTTCTCAATATAGGTCTTCTGAAACAATCTCAGCCTTTGATCCGTATCTGATGATCCTTATCCTAAAATTCTGATTTGCTGGACCCAGATCCTTCATCTCGAAGCATTCAGAGAAATACCCTTTGAGTTCTTCAATGTAGGCCAAGTCGGGCCTGACAATCAGCATGTCATCAACATAAATCAAGAGTATCACATAAGATTTATCATATCTCTTAATGAAGCAGCAGTGGTCTTGTCACATTTGAGAAAACCATTCTCCTCCATAAAGTTCTCAAACTTCATGTACCACTGTCACGGAGCTTGCTTCAGGACATACAAGTTCTTACGCAGGCGATACACGAGGCCCTCCCTGCGTCGTTCCTCGAAGCCCACTGATTGTTGCATATAGATCTCTTCCTCTAAATCTCTATGAAGGAATGTCGTCTTCACATCCATTTGCTCCAGATGAAGATCTCAAACTATCACAATACTCAGCACAGTCCGTATCGTGGTCAATTTGACGACGGGAATGAAAACATCAGAATAGTTTATCCTTGCTTTCTGCTCATAGCCCTTCACAACAAGCCTCGCCTTGTAGCGTCTTCGTCCATCGGCTTCATCCTTGACCCAATCCACTGATTATGAAGAGCATTTCGTCCTCTTGGAAGCTTTACGAGCTCCCAAGTCCTATTCTTCATCAAGGATTTCATTTTTTCCTTTATGGCAGACTCTCACTTGCCCCGAGCTTCTTTTCGGTCTGAGCTTCCTTAGGTATCCCATAACTGAGAGCCACGGATGGCCCGCGGTTGATTAAGTATACAGCAGTATTGACAGCTTCGGCCCAAAAACTCTTGGGCAATCCGAAGTGGATCCTCATACTTCTGACGCGCTTCAAGATAGTACGAGCTCCCAAGTCTTATTCTTCATCAAGGATTTCATTTCTTCCTTTATGGCAGACTCTCACTTGTCCCGAGCTTCTTTCCGGTCCAAGCTTCCTTAGGTATCCCATAACTGAGAGCCACGGATGGCCCGCGGTTGATTAAGTATACAGTAGTATTGACAGCTTCGGCCCAAAAACTCTTGGACAATCCGGAGTGGATCCTCATACTTCTGGCGCGCTTCAAGATAGTACGATTCATATGCCCCACCACTCTGTTGTGTTGAGGTGTGCCTGGGACGGTCTTCAGTCTCCTAATCTCATGGGACGAGCAGAAGTTCTTGAACTTCTAGTTGTAATACTCACCTTCATTATCAGACTTTAGGCATTTCAGCTTATTATTTGTTTCGTTCTTCACACAGGTAAGCCACTTCTTGAAGATGATGAAAACATCTGAATTGTGCTTCAAAAAGAACACCCATAATTTTCTAGTAGCATCATCAATAAAAGTAACAAAGTAAAGAAAGTTGCCAACATATGGGACTTGCGTAGGTCCCCACACGTCGGTGTGTATCAACTCTAATTTCTACAGTTTTGGAGCCGGTCCGGTCTTGTTGAAGCTCATCTTTTTCTGTTTGCCTAGGATACAGTCCTCACAGAAAGTCAGATCGATCTTGTTCAGATCCGAAAGCCTCTCTCCCGCGACTATAATCTGCATCCCCTTCTTGCCTATGTGGCCAAGTCGTCGATGTCAAGTCATGCAGTCAACGGATGATAATGATGATAATTGTCCTATGACAAGTAAACGGTCGATCTTTCCATTGGCGACGTAGAGAGACCCCTCATGTTTGTCGTGTGTCACAATCAAGACATCCTTGGACACCTTCCAGCTTCTCTGCTCGAAGGATACTCTAAAATCGGAGTCAGTCAGTTGCCCGACTGATATAAGATTTCGCTTGAGATTGGTACATCCGAACGTCGTTCAATGTCAAGGTGGTCCCGCCCTCCATCTTGAGGGTATAAATTTTCTTCCCGGAAACCTTGCAAGATTGATCGTCGTTAAGATAGACTGTCCCTAAGTCCTTTCTTATGAACGATAAAAGTAACTTTTGTTGTGAGGTTACATGAAAAGATGCGTTAGAGTCGATGACTTACGCATCGCTTTTGTCTTCTAGGGATAGGAGAAGCGCATCTGAATCCGTCTCGTGCATGAGATTGGCTGCAACGTCAATCCGATCATCCCCTGCTGATGCTGGAACAGAAACTCTGCAGTCCTGTGTAAAGTGACCTTTCTTTCCGCATCTAAAGCACTTTTCTTTACCGTAACCATTCGGGTTTGGCCTTTTAGATTTTCCTCTGGATTTTGATTGGTCTCATCGTCCCCTACCCTTCTTCTGCGCACGCCCTTATACCTCGACATGCAGAGCACTCCCACTACTAGATGCCTCAGCTCCTGAGACTTAGTGGGGAGATTCTTCATCCAGAATTACCCTAATCACTGTGTCGAGCTTCATCTTATCATTGCCATTGGTGTTGTTCACCACCATCACTATATTATCCCATGAATCTGGTAGACAAGAAAGTAGCAGAAGAGCTTGGATCACATTGTCGAACTTGAGATCTACTGCAGCAAGCTGTTACACCACAGCCTAAAATTCGTTCAAGAAGTCAGCCACGCGGGTTCCTTACTGCATCTTTAGATTGAACAACTTCTTTATTAGGTACATCTTATTTGAAGCAGACGGCTTCTCATACAACACCTCTAAGGCCTCCATCAACTTCTTGGTGGTGGTCGCATGCAAGACGTTGTAAGTTACATACTGGTGAAGGTTGAGCCTGATGGTGGTGGCAAGTGCTTTACGATCAAGCACCTTCCACTTATCATCATCCATTTTCTTAGGTTTTCCCACCTCTCCTTGGAGGGATAGGAAGAGATCCTTCTGGTACAAATAGTATTCTATTTGCATCCTCCAATACCTAAAATTTTGGCTGCTAAATTTCTCAATTCGAAGCCCGTTGTCTTCAAATGTATATCCCATGGTGAAAGATTACGTCTTTTTCGAACCGTATTTGTGAATATTAACAGTACTTGTAAATAGTATCGTACTGGTGAACAGTGTCGTATTCGTGAAAAGTGCCCAGTGAATTAAAAGAGTAAATAATAATCTAACTTAGTTTCTGATGTGGAGGATCCACTTTTAGTGGCAGTGACAGCCACAGAGCATACAATAAGTAGATATATATACTCTAAATCAGGTTCTGATACCAATTGTTAAGATATACACCAATAAGAATGCCTCGAACGGAGACTTAATATACAAAATAAAGGCACAAAATCAATCACAGTACTCAGATATATGTGGTTCATTCTTTTGGAGCTACTCCACGGTGTAACGACGATGTCCAGTTCTTTTATATTCCAAAAGAATTGGATCAAAGAGAACACTCTCTCTTGATCAAGATACACTCTAAGAACTCTCACAAACTTTCTCTATGTTCTCTCTCTTACTCTTCTATGAGAGGAGTTGTTTCTGGGATGAGTTTTTCCTTAAGAGTTTTGGGCTTATTTATAGTGTTTAAGAAAATATTATGTACTAATAAAATATTATTGGTGGGATCCGCCACTAATAATATTTTACTGGTGGGGCTCGCCATCTTTTTATTTTCTCAACAATTTAGACCACCGAAATTTTATTGTTAATAAAAGTGGGCTGGGGCTGCGACTGACACAGGGCCCATAAATCCTTCAACTAACAAGTGGGCAGCAGGCAGTAATAGAGCTTGATGTCATGATAGGTCCTTGCTGCTATGGAGCCATAATGGCTTCCATTGGTTGGCAGCTTTATGTCTTTGTTGATCAGGTCCTATCATCTACTAAAAATGCCCTCCCTGTCCTTCAGTAAGGAACACGAGCATGATACAAACACAATCAAAGTTCTAAAACAGTAGATATGAGAATCAATTATATGGCTAGAAGGGTTATATCTTATAGATATCTCGAATATGGCATGGGGGATTTGTAAGATAAGTATCAATGTTACATAGCATGTCCCTAATTAAAGGGGGTTTGTAAGATAAGTATCAATTTACATAGCATGTCCCTAATTAAAGGAAAACTGATACCGGTGTTAAAATGCTGAAAGGGCTCATAAATCACTCCTGGAACCCTGGTGTGTGACACATCCTTGCATTTATCCATATGTGAACGAATGAATCTTTATGTTGTCTATTTATTTTCTAGAACTCTTCTGATTCCCCTCACTTATTTTTAAATTTGAACTTGTCTTTTTTCCTTCTGATCTTTTGTAATATTTTTTTGTTAAAGTCATTTTCTGATCATAGGACAATCTTCCCCTGTGCTTGGCATCCTTGCTTCAGTTAACTAATAAATGAATATACAAATCATTACCTTTGTTTAATGATACTGTCCAACTAGTACAAATAAATTTGAAGTTCTGTTTAGTATTTTTTCTTCAAATGGCCAAATGATCCAGTTGTCCGTTAAATCTCTTCTTATTGGCAGCCTAAGGGGCCACCCGCACTTTAAAAAAATAACCACCAACCGTGCAAAGCATCGGGATATCCAAGCTCTGGCTAAGGTTCTCTCTGGTTTGAGTGTTGGAAGACAACTGTAAGCTTATATGCTTCTTTCCGACTACTTTTCATCTCCCTGCAGATAGAAATTTATTCCATAAATTGAATTCTTTTTCTTTTTATGTTAAGCATTATGGCTAGATCCACTGACTTCCATTACCATGTATTACCCATAAGAATGTTAAAGTAAAAAAAATTGTTATGCACATAGGATTTTGATTGGTTGGAACTTTGCTAATAAGACATCCCTGATGAACCCAGCATTTCACTATTCCTGAAATTTCAAATTCTAGTATTTGTCTTTGTAAAAATCTTCTTTCAAGAGCTCAGCTATCTGTTAACACAATTTTTCTCCTGTATAGAAGTTACTTCTTTTGTGATCAGTCTTAAGAATATAGAAGTACCAGAAATATGCATGAGGTACTCCTGACTCAATGCCCAAATAGTCACTTTTGTTTCTAATGATAATGGCATTGGTGATAATAGCATTGGCACTTTAAAAAAATGCAGATAATAGCATTGATAGAAATTGTTGCTATTTTAAGGAATTTGTTCTCTCATATCTTATTTATGGAGAGCCTATTGCAAGTTTTTTCCCATGTCTTTGAATTCGGCTCCATATTTTCATAATCCAAGTATCAAGCATGCTACCTGTTCAAAAGATAATGTACATATGCTACTAACGATTTTCAAACAGATAAAGGTCTTTGCTAGCCTTTACTTCATAGGCGTGTAATTATCTAGGGGATCCTTCTCTTTTATATATCACAATATTCATGCAATATATGCAAAAAAATTATTTCATTTCATTTATTTAATTATTTATTTTGGGAGATAACATGAATCTCATTTACATGTCAACTTGTTGAATTCCACTATTATGCACTACACAAAGAAGGCAATTTGTCAGAGAGGATCATCTTATTAAACTTAGATGGTGTTCCTTTGGTATCAAGGGAAACAATGTTGATCATAAATCTCACTTACATGTCAACTTGTTGAATTCCAATATTATGCACAACACAAAGAAGCTAATTTGTCCCAAGTCTTTTGAGTTTTAAGTGAACTGATTTATAGATCTAACTGAGGGTCAATTATGCTTTCCAAAATGGGATTCTAAAGAAATAATTGAGCTTTAAGAATACTGCAGAATATTGTTCTAAATCATGTCTTCATGCCATACTGTTAGGCCTCTGTTCACTTACATGTCAACTTGTTGAATTCCAATATTATGCACAACACAAAGAAGCCAATTTGTCCCATGTCTATCGAGTCTCGAATAAACTGATTTATAGATCTAACTGAGGGCCAACTATGCTTTCCAATATGGGATTCTAAAGAAATATTTGCGCTTTAAGGGTACTGCAGAAGATTGGTCTAAATCATATACTCATGCCATAATGTTAGGCCCCTGTGGGAAGACCTAAAGCTATGCAAGAAACCTCTTTTGTTCATTGCTGGAGAGAAAGATGCAAAGTTCAAAGATATCTCTCAGCAGATGTATACTGAAGTCATGACTGCTAGAAGAGAAGGCGACAACCAAGGAGCAAACTTATGTGAAATGGCTGTAATACCAGACTGCGGGCATGCTGTGCATATGGAGAACCCTCTTCCTCTGATTAATATAGTGAGGAAGTTTTTAATAAAAGTGAGACGTGGATTAAAAGATGTTCGTTGCTGATTATATACACAAGCTGCAGGTATGCACATGGAGATGCTCTTACCCAGAGGTAACTTTTTCTTTGATTCTTGCAATTTTGATGCTTTTGGTGGATGTCCTTTTTTTTCACCTCACCTATTTTTGCATAGGTTACATCTCTTACAAATTACTAGCAATGCCTATCTGTACGGTTCTTGAAACACTAGATCCAAAGAGCCAAGAGACTTACAAGAAGGCTCTCTTACTTCACCCACTCAATTCTTTCTCAGTTATTCTCCCCGGAAAAAAAAATTTGAATTGGATGGAAATACTTATGTGATTATTTTGTTATGTTTTCACCCCCAGACCAATACAATAGTCAGTTCAGAGACCTCTTTTTACAACTTCATTTTAGTGGAAACTTTTGAGAAGGTTTGAGATATATCAAGTACTAATTACTTCGACCCACGGGCTAATGGTATAGTATTTTGAACTTTCTGGTCGAATTTATTTAGTGGTGATGGTGGATAATTCAGAAGGCTTTTCTTTGGGATTTCAGGGTAGTAAAATTGTGCAGACTATAAAAATAAAGAGAACAGGATTTCCATATTCCACCTGAAAGAAAATTATCTCAAAGTAGCAAAAAATTATCTCCAGCGCTGCTGCTTTGCAGGACATTGGACGCTCCCTTGCTCATGATGATACAAGTTTGGATGGATTATGAAGATTTTATACTTAAAATAGAAGCTTATGCTGTATTTGTGCTCTTCTATAGATGCGCAAGGGTTAACAAGATTATGAACGGATGTTACCGTTGATACTGTGAACTTTACAAGGGGTAACAAAATTATGAACGCAATTAGTTGCTGCTCGCTTTTTATCTTCATTAGCGTTCAAAAAATATTACAGTAATGTGATCTTTAATTTCACACTGAAACTTTTTTAATTTACTTGTTAGCATATTTGTCTGTTTATCCGGAACAGTTTTTAGTTCCAGTAATTTTTATATTCATTGGAGAAATAGTTCCGACTTGCCTCTTTTGTTATGACAATATCATAATACCAAAATCTGCAAAAAAAAAAATGCAATTAGAATTCATATAATACAGCTGTTCAAATTACATGCTTCACACCGTACTTTCTGAGTTTAATTGCACATTTGAATAATTGGTCAGTCAATTGCTAACCAAATGATCGAAAAGTAAAAGTTTTATCTTCAATTACAATACTTTTTAATTCAGATGTGTGGATATTTCTTTCCTTCAATGAGCGGGATCTTTGCAACTTTTTCTAACTCTTCAGCAAAAGTAAAGTTTGATTCAGACGTATATAGACAAACGCATGTGTGTTCTGATCCCTCAATTCAACAAAAGAATTTGTCAAAACTACTTCATATGATTTTTCTACTCATTTCTTATTCCATGTTCTTTAGACAATCGAATTTTATACCAAAGTTCTAGCTTAAGGAGTATTCTTGTTCTAAACTCGCGAAAGAAAACAAACATGAACATGTACATACATACATATATTCAATCTGATGCACGGGAGGATCTACATACAGTCCAAGGGGGGGCCGTGGCCCCCCCAAAATTTGGGGAAAAAAATAGGGTGCTCTATTCCTCAAGCCCCCTCAAAATTTGGGGGGGGGGGGGGTAAATACATTACCATGAGCAGCAACAAGTTTAATAAAGGGGGTTTCATTGAAATTGGAAATTTATGGAAAGGTATTTAGCGAATGGTTATTCTTAAGGGGTTTATTAATAAAGGGGGTTATTCTTAAGGGATTAATAAAGGGGGTTTCATTGAAATAGGAAAAGATAATGTATCTTCACTCCATCGTAATGCTGAAAAGGCATGTGAGGATTTGATGAACCAACCGCAGCATATATCAAGGCGATTCGACAACTTCAATGCTGAACAAGTTGCAACAAATCGTCTTCGGTTAAGAGCTCACATACTTGTGGTGCGATTGCTTGCACTCCAAGGGATTCCGTTTAGAGGCCACGATGAGAAATCTAGTTCATCCAATCGTGGCAATTTTCTTGAATTTTTGGATGTGCTGGCCATGGAGAATGACGAACTTTCAAAGGCAATTGCGAAAGCTCCCAAAAATCCCAAATATACAAGTCATGATATTCAAAAACAAATACTTCATGTGTTTTCAGTGAGATTGAAAAATGTAATTCGTGAAGAAATTAGAGTTGCCAAGTATTGCATTATTGTTGATGAAGCCCGTAATGAGTCAAAAAATAGCAAATGTCTATTGTGTTGCGGTTTGTGGACACTAATGGATTCATTCAAGAATGTTTTTTTGGGCTTGTTCATCTTTCCGATACTGCAACTTTGACTTTAAAGAACACCATATATTCTGCTTTGGCTCATTACAATTTGGATGTTCAAAATATTAGAGGTCAAGGTTACTATGGGGCCAGTAATATAAGGGGTGAATTCAATGGATTCCAAACTTTGATTATGAAACATTGTAAGACTGCTTACTATGTTTATTGCTTACTATGCAAGAAATTAATGTGCGTTTTAGTGAAGATGCGATAGAATTGCTCATGCTTAGTTCTGCCTTAAATCCTCAAAATGCATCTGAGGCTTTGAGAATACAATATATATGCAAATTGGTTGGCAAGTTTTATGCACAAGATTTTACAAGTGAAGAAAAAGAGAGTTTGAAGATGCAACTGAAACATTATGAGCATAATGTAGTCAAAGGGTCAGACTTCAAAACTCTTTCAACCATTTCTGAGTTGTGTCAATGGTTGGTAAAGACTAATAAATCTGCTACATACGACCTTATTTTTAGAGTGATCGTACTTGTGCTTACTCTTCCAGTTTCTACTGCTACTGCAGAACGATCATTCTCAGCTATGAATATCGCCAAGACTAGGTTTCGAAACAAAATGGAGGATGCTTTCCTCTCCGACGAATTAATGGTGTTTATTGAAAGAGAAATTGCTAAAAGTCTGAGCATTGATGCTATCATTGAAGACTTTGAAAATTTTAAGGAATGTCAAATTCCTTTTAGTTAGAGAAATTTTAGTTATAAAAAAGTAGATGATGCTTATTTGACTATTTTCTATATAATATTTGTCTTCCTCTTTTGAAATATTTTGGAGATATTGATGTTGGCTATTCTACTCGTTTTATTTGGGTTGTGGTATATCTCTTGTGAATAAAATTACATTAAGAAAAATTTTCATTTATCTTTTGTACGCGGCCCCCCCAGAACTAAAATCCTGGATCCGCCCCTGATCTGATGCGAACTATTACTGAGCCAAGAGTTGGCTATTTAAAGCATTTAAAAAAGGGGAAAAGGGGATTTGATTATCTGACAAAAAAAGTCAGCAACTAAACTTAACCTGTATCTTTCATACAACACCATACCGCAGCAACGTCTCTATTGCTCCGCTTCTACATCACTGGCGGATGTCGACCGCATCGATAAGCTATTTAATTCGAACATCCCAGCGAATTTAACACTTGGAAGCTATTACTTTTACTTGGTTCAGCTCCGAAGTCTCCAACTCCAAGCCTAAACCATGAGCTAGACGCCACTTTAATCGCTGTCCCTAATAAAGAAAACGGTGATGATGATAAGACGGATGCTTGAAATATGCTACCATTTCTTAATTAATTACAAAGCGTCGGCTATCCGCAAAGCCTTTATAAACTTTAGCTACCGTCCACGGAAAATATCCTCTCAAAAACCTTGATGCCCAAAATAGGGGATTTTATCCGTAAGTCCACGAAGTTACAATTGCTGATGAAATTTTTTGACCGAGTTATTGGAAGCCAAGATGCCATAATATCACGGATACCAATCTTTTAAAAAAAAATTATGGATTCCGATTGTCGTATAACAGAGCTAGTAATGCTGATTATCACACAAATAATAAGGGGGCTTGCGCAAACAGCCAAACTTTCAGTCCAAATTAAGGGAAGATGGCTGCTAGACAAAAAAAATAATTCGATTATATGCATATTTTTTAGTTTCTACAAAAAGGAAAAACTTATAGATTATGCTGCATAAAAGAGTTTAAAAAGTATCTTAATCCTCTGGATAATCTCTTTTTTCTCACAGAAGGATACGATATAACGAAGTATATTTCTTATTTTACATAAAAAAAGGTAATATGTCTATTAAAGTATTCAATCTTCAACAACCCTGTGATCCAAATTTATGAAGGTCGATTAAGATTATTTCAACAAGTGCGTTACTTCATCAAGATTCTATACAGGAATTTTAGCGCCAAGAAAGCGACATAAATTGTAGCCCTCCTCTACAAGAAAATATCCATATGTTTCAAGTACAATACAATTTGTTTCAAATACAAAACATGGTACGGTTTCCAGTCGTGTGGAATCATCAAAAAACCATAGAAAACCCATTTCCTTCACCAAACAAACACTTGCCTTATTCCAAGGAGAATAAAACATAAAAAATGAAATCTTACCTAAATAATTGCCTACTAAATATGCACCCTAGTTTTCTAATGTCTAAGGTAGCTTGCACTAAAGAAAGATTGCCTGCCAACATATAAAATAGGATAAACTTTATGAAGCTACCATATACTTTGGATCACATAACTATAGTTTATAGTAGCTCTTGAAAATTAAGATAGTTTTCTGAAGGAGGGGGGAAGAGCCTGTAAGTTAATGATAGTTAATGAAAACAAGAAGTTCACAATAGTTTTTACGAAACACTGTCAAGTTGAAGATAATGACACAAAAGTTAATGTAAATGCTACATTAACTAAAGAAAATAATCTGTTCGGAGTAGACATGCATACAAAAATAAAATAAAATAAAACAAATCACCCAACAGCCTAAGGCTTGTCCAAGCAGATGAATGAGTTCTACCGGTACCGAGGGAAAGCTGGCAACAGATACCAAGCACGTCAAGGATGTGGGCATTGTGTTTGTCGACAAACTCTAATGCGAAATTAAGACATCATCATTAAAGCATCGGTTCTGCTTACATACATTTTCAGCACTGTAGCATCAATAGTAGTTTTTAAAAAAAAAAGAAAACAACAATGTAAAAGAAATTTTCTCATGAAAGTCAGCATTCAAAATGGTTTCTTTCAAGATTAGTTGGAAACTAAAGGCAGCAGTATTTGTCCCTGAGGCTGCAGCTCATGAGCATTGAAACTTACAAAGCAATGGCAATTCAAAAAATCAGCAGAATGGCGTCACCTGGTTCTTCTCCAGGCAATAGGCAGAGTTGCCAAAACAATAAACCAATATCTCCAAATATCATATCCCAAATTATCTACTGAGAATTGGTTATGTGGGATCACCAAAATCACAATTACACCATTAAGCACAGAGTTCCGCGGTTAAGCTTCAGGATGCTTATTTTTTTTTTAAAAGAAAAGGTTACCGGTTTCTCAAGTGATTGTTGTTTAGCATTGTCTTAGGACCTGTTTGGTCTGACTTCTGTGGGCAAAATTTTTTCATATGCAATATATAATTTATGTACCTCAGCCTTTCATCTATATGTTCCTCTTAAGATAAGTACAGAATGTAACAATTCATCAGAAAAATTCACTCTTATGGCAATCAGTTTCTTCGTCGATGAAAACCTTTTAGATAAAGGTAAATTCTTATGGAGGAAAGGAGTAAACAGCTTCCATGTTGCTCCATCGTGACTACAAGAAAAGCTCCAGTAAGAAAATTTTCTCCCGTTTGCAAGCATAACAAATTACTTAGTTGAGAAACATAACCAATTTATGCTTTAAATGATAGTTTGAAAAGGTCAAAATTGCAAATTCAATCAGTATGGATTTGTGCATCCATCCAATTAAGATATTTCTTGAAACCATGTATAAATTGTCTGGGTTTAAAACAGTCAAGTTGAAGTCTATAATCCTTGACAAGCCTCAATGAAGAAACATACAAAATTATTATCAAAGCATTCACATAACCATATAAAATTACTAATAAAATATTCATGAAAACCCCTTCCAACAAAAGAAAGAGATACTAGGCTTTTATAACCTCAAATTAAAATCGTAGCATTATATATTCTTTTCATCAATGCTTATTGCTGTTTAGCAATATCTTAGGACCTGTTTGGTCTGACTTCTGTGGGCAAACTTTCTTAATGTGCAATACTTTCGCCCACGTACCTCTGCCCATCATCTACATGTCCCTCTTTATCATAAGCAGTGTGAGTAACAATTCATCAGAAAAGGTTAGCCAATCTTATGGCAATCGGTTTCTTCATTGGTGCAAACCTTGAAATAAAAGATAAAGGTACTTCCCATGTTTGCTCCATAGCCACTATAAGAAATGGTCAGGTAAGAAACATTTCTCTCGTAAACTTGCAAAGATAACAGACTACGTAGTTGAGAAACATAACAAATTTCTGCTTTAAATAATAGTTTGAAACATTTCTCCCGTTCACTTGCAAAGATAACAAAGGTCAGGTAACAAACATTTCTCCCATTCACTTGCAAAGATAACAAATTACTTAGCTGATAAACAAAACAAATTCCTGCTTTAAATGATAGTTTGAAAAAGTCTGTACTACAAATTCAATCAGGATGAATTTGTGCATCCATCCAATTAAAATATTTCTTGAAGTCATGTTAAAGTATCCATAAATTGTTTGAACTTAAAAAGTCGAGTTGAAGACAATAACCCTTGACCTCAATGAAAAACATACAAAATATTTGTTAAAGCATTCATAACCGTACTATAGAATATTCATGAAAACCCCTTTCAACAGAAGAAATAGACACTAGGTTTTAATAACCTCAATACAGTAGCATCATAGCATTACATATTCTCCATGAGAACTATGACCGATAAATGTATTCGGTAACGTAGCACACAGACCTAAAAGCTTCGATAGATGATAGCAATTCAGGCAATTGGGCATCCAAAAATAAAAAATAAAGCAAATCATAATTCATATATTGTAGATAGAAAACATTAAAGCAATTACATCCGTCACACACACACACACACAATACTGATATTATATATCAATCATAAACCATATACAAAGGGCTTCATAGCAATCCGAACAGCAAAATGCATCTAAACATTCACAAACTTTGACAAACTAGCATTAGATAATAATCCAACCCATGACCAAAAGAGCCATCTAAATACTTATAAGATTCCTTTATTCCAAATTTTGCAATGTAAAATAACAAATTTATGAGATAAATATGTTCTAAATTCTCTATTACAACTCCTTTTACAAACACCTCTCAATAACCAATTCCCACATAATAACCCATATTGAATCCTCCTCCAAAAAGTTTGATCTAACACTACCATAACTCATCTAACAACAACAAAATGCATACAACATAATATTAGAAAACCCTCTCTGCCACAACAATAACAACAACATATCAATACAAATTCAAGCATCAGGTAATATTTCAAAATCATACCTGATTCTTTCGTCCACTGCCACCTCCAATCGGCCCGTGCTCCCTGTCCTCCTCAACTTCCACCTCTCATACTCTGGATCGTCAGTTGGAAGCTCAAAACGACAAAGCGGGCAAGTGTTCCTCATCTTCAGCCACGGCAAAATGCACTCCTCATGGTAGCAATGCGAGCAAGGCAGCATCTTCGCCTTCTCCTCAGCCGAAATCTCATCCTTACAAACAGCACAGCCATTCATTTCCACATGATCCTTCGTCAAGAAAACTGAAGGCAAGCTCTCCACCACTAATTTCGCCGCCGGCGGGCTCCCCTTGAGCAAACTATCGTGATGACCTTGAAATTGGGCGAATTGCACCTCGTCATAATCTGAAGTCGCGTAAACAAAACCATCGTCGAGATAAGATTCGGAATCATCATTATTCCCCGAATGATTCATCCAAAGAACCTCCCATTCGACATTGCTCGCCCTTTCTTCATCATTAACCCCTTCTTGATTTAGATTAATCACCTCCCTTTCCTCCACTCTCCCATCAACCTCCTCCCACTCAAACTCCGCATTCAAATCTCTCCTCTCATCGTCAATCCGAAGACAATCCCAACAAAGAGGAAGATCAACGCTCGCATCTCCCTCAATCTGCTCATCCAAGACCGAGTCCTCCCCGATCGCAACAATCTGCTCGTCCGAATCCGAATCAGACTCAAACGCGAGAATCCGCAAGCCGTCGCGATCAATCGGGCGAGCGCGGGAGAAGTCGCTGCTAGATTCGGATTCAGATCCGTAGCTGCTGCTGAATCGGCGGCCGATGAAAAACTCGTCGTCGACGCCCCAATCGCCGTGGTTCGGATCTTGCCCTAAACCTAGATCCATGTCGTTGTCGGGTAGGTTGAAGAGGGAGAGGGAAAGGATCGGCGGATCTTGATTGCGATCGGGTTCGGATCTGGATGGGGAAGTGGATCGGGGAGAGAGGGACCAGAAGACGGGTAAGGGTTCCATGGATCCGATAGAGAAGCGCTGCCTCTCTTTCTCTCTCTCTCTCTCTCCTCCCCTCTCTCTTTAAAGGGAGGAGCTTATTTATTGCGTGCGTGCGTTACGTATGGTGTACTGCAAGCGGTGCGACTGGTCCTCTTCCATTGAATTTGTGATTTGAAAATTATTCTATCAACATTTGTTGTTCGAAGATTAATGCTTCAAGGACCCAAAATATGGGACCAAGGGGTGGGACTAGTGATGTGTCACTTCCCTATTGGATAATGAGTTGGTAATGCCAACTCATTATCCAATAGAAGATGGACACATCACTAGTCCCACCCCTTGGTCCCATATTTTGGGTCCCCGTAGCAACGCTCTATTCGATTCGGTAGTTCATTTACCACTAAACAAATATTTTTTAGTATTCGAGTTATTAACGAATAGAATTTAACCAGATGTATATTCGATTCGTTTGTCTATTAAATATTCGTTTAAAATTTTATCATAATTTATTACTTGTATTATTGCACATATGATGTTATATTTTTAACCCACATACCATTTCTACTTAAGTTTTATATATTGATTTTAAGATTTAAATAATCTTAAATATGTTTTCTAATTAAAATTTAAATTTAA
The DNA here is from genome assembly GCA_022839385.1 of Asparagus kiusianus. NCBI lineage: Eukaryota > Viridiplantae > Streptophyta > Magnoliopsida > Asparagales > Asparagaceae > Asparagus > Asparagus kiusianus. The sequence continues at coordinate 120,192 of BQKN01067623.1, read as the reverse complement.
ATATATGTACATCATATATTATAAATGAATACATTTTATTTATGAATTCTAATACTATTTGAAAATTAAATTCTTTAGCGGTATAAATATACTTTGATATTCGATAAGTATTCGTGAATATTCATGAATATTTATCAAATACCAAGTATTCGAGTTCGAATTCGAAAACAAGATATATGAATATTAGAGTTCACATTCGAATTCGATAATTTTAAACAAATACAAATACGAACACATTAGTATTTGATTCGATTCGATCGTTTACCACCCCTAGTTGGAATGTAGTTATTATTATATAAGTTAAGGTTACAAAGGTTATGTTTTGGCAATTCTTGAGGACTGGGCCAGTATTAGTCCTGGGTTAGTTTTGATTTTTTTTTTTTTTTTTTTTTTTTGGGTCTAAAACTGATCAAACTTGGCCCAGTTCTTTTTAAGTCAAATTTTGGGCTTAAAATGGGTCCCCCATACTAAATGTAATATAGTTTAGCATAAACCAGGTTAGGATTGATCCTCATCCGGTTTTAAGCATTTTGCCAAACATGACCTAAGTGTATCGTTAAGATAATTAATAGTTATCATAGCATTACTTTAGAATTCCTAAGGGAGTCAGTGAAGTAGAACTCAAAACTAGAATTAATAGTTACCATAGCATTACTATTTATAACTGATATCAGTTATAAATAATAGTTTTTTTTGAATGAAAATAGGGCAAACTGCCCTATCATGTATATATAAACCAAAAAATAGATGTTTACAAAAGATATCTGATTGTGATTAGGCCCGAGCCTCCGAGTTGGAGGATATTAGGCCAAATCACCAAAAGATGTCTCTTACATAAGGTAAGACCAAACAACTAGCAGGGACCAAAAACAAAAACAAAAACAAAATGGGGAGCCAGGCTACATCATGATCCTGGAAGCTGGGACTAGAAAACCAAAAGATAAACAGGTATGGAAAGAACTGCAGCAAGGAAGCCACTACCCATGGGGACTTGGAAGGCCATTACTGTCAGCACTCGATTCTGCTATATCAGGAAGCCCCGAGCTGTAAATGAGCTTATTCAACTTGCTGGTAGTCTTGGATGAGGAAGCACCTGTCCAGAAAAGAAGAAAGTGAACCGCCTTGTTGATGATATGCTGTGGCGTGGAGGGCTGATTAGAGAAGATGAAGTCATTTCTAGCTTTCCAAATAACCCAGCAAACTGTAGGAAAACTGCAGCCCCAGAGGAGTCTAATGGATGTGTGGATGGATTTGTCGGAGCAAATAGAGAAGCAATGGTTGATGCTTGTGGGGATGGAGACAATACCGATTCTAGAGAGCCATGGATCCCAGACTTGCTTTGTGAAATTGCATGAGAGGAAGAGGCGGTCGTGGGACTCGTGGTCATCACAGAAGGGGCAGATTGTGTCTGCTAGCCAACCTTGAGCTGATAATCTGTCTTTAGTTTTCAATCTGTTAAGACTGAGAAGCCAAGAAAACAACTGAACTTTGCTAGGCAGAAGCTTATTCCATACTATAGTATTGTATGGGAAACGGTGACCTCTATCCATGATAAAACTGTACATGGATCTGACAGTGAAAGACTTGGAGGCTGAGAGTTGCCACGAAGGTATGTCTGGAGATGAGGATGGGGCAATGTGGGAGTCATGAAGGAGATGGATGAGAGCTTGGACTTGGTTTCTGTCGATATCGGATGTTGGACGTCTGAGGATAGGTCTCCACTGCCATATGTCCCCCTTAACTCTCCCTTGGGACTCAGCTGGATTGAATTTGGAGAAGGCCAGGAGATATGCCTTAGGAAATAAGCTAGCAAGGGAGTTGTCTCCTAACCATTTGTCTTCCCAAAAGAGGATCCTAGAGCCTTTGCCTAGAGTCCATTTAACTTGACCCTGGAAGAATTGGAAGCAGGAGGTGATGTCTTTCCAGAATCTAGAGCTATGATACCCGCGAGAGGGATTGTGCAGGTTGGAATGATAGATGGATTGGAGGACTTTACCTACGTGGTTGTTGGAGTCGATCAAATGCCAGAGCCATTTAGACAGGAGGGAGATGTTGAAAGAGCTGAGGTTGGATACCCCTAGGCCCCCACTGGCTTTAGGAGAGCAAACTATGTCCCAACTGACAGGGTGGGATGATTTGGAGTTAGCATTAACACTACGCCAAAGGAAATCACGTCTAATTTTGTCAATCTTCTTGATGAGCCAGCATGGGAGTTTGAAGAAGGACATGAAGTAAAGGGGGGTGGAGGAGAAGACAGATTTGAGAAGCACCAGTCTTCCCCCAATGGAAAGCTGCTTGCTCTTCCATAAGGAAAGCTTGCAGTGAAGATTGTCAAGCAGGGGCTGCCAGTCGGACCTAGAGAGTGAACCTCTTTTCATGGGAAGGCCAAGGTATTTAAAAGGAGGAGAAGCAAACGCACAATTGAGGATGTTAGCTAGGAGGGGACCCTTGGTAGCTGATTTGCCACTATAGAACAGGTTGGATTTAGAAAAGTTGATAGATAGACCAGAGGTCAATTCAAAGAGATATAAGATAGATTTGAGATTGGTAATATCTGAGGGGTAGGCCTTACAAAAAACAATTATGTCATCTACAAACTGCAAGGACTTGATGTCATTGAGCCTGCCCTTCAAGTGGAGTTTAGAGAGACCCCTGTGATCACAACTGTTATGGAGCATCCTACACAGGACGTCAGCAACAAGAAGGAACAGTATGGGGGAGAGGGGGTCTCCTTGTTTGAGACCCCTTTGGCAGGGGAAGGGGTTGGTAGGAGACCCATTAACCAAAACTGATGCGGAAGAAGATTTCAAGATGGATGAGGTCCAAGAACACCATTTGGGCCCAAAGCCTCTATGATGAAGGATGGATAAGAGGAAATCTCAGCTAACACAATCAAAAGCTTTGTGAAAATCTAGCTTAATGATACAAGCCTCTAACTTTTTGGAAAAGCACTGGTTAACCACCTCATGAGCCAAAATGATGGAGTCAATGGTAGATTTGCCATGCTGGAAAGCAGATTGAGTAGGGTGGACTAATGAAGGAAGAAAATGGCTAAGTCGAGGATAGGTTTTTGGGAATGAGGGATATAAAAGAACGGTTGATGAGGTAGGGGTGTGTTGGGTCTGAATAGAGGTGGCTGAAAAAAGCTAGGATGTCTGGTTTAAGAGTATCCCAAAAGGATTGATAGAAAAGGATGGAGAATCCATCAGGACCTGGAGCTTTGTCTGGGTGAAGACCAAAGACTGCAGTTCTGATTTCAGCTTCTGAGAAGGGTGAGTCTAAAGAGAGGAGGTGGGGGTTAGACTGAGGGTATAAATGGCTCCAGTCTAACTGGATAGGGGGGCTGGGTTTAGCTTTGAACAGATCTGAGAAGAAAAGGAAGAAGGCTTGTTTTTTCTCCTCCTTAGAGAAGGAAAGGGTGTTGTTGAGGGTGATATGAGGAATGAAGTTTTTTCTCCTGTGGTGGGAGGCTATTTTGTGGAAGAAGGGGGTATTGGAGTCACCCTCTCGCAACCACTGGAGTCTGGACCTTTGCTTCCAGTAAGTCTCTTCTTGCTTGGCTAGAGAAAAGAGCTAGAAACTAAGGGAAACTCTAAGATTAATTTCCGAGGGGAGGAGGGGTCTGCTTTCTTCCAAGATGTTGAGAGACTGGATGGAGTTAAGATAAGAGATTTTGGAAGAGTTGTTGGAAACAAAGATGTCTTTCCTCCATCTCTTGATCCTTTTTTTGAGGATTTTGAGTTTCAGATGAAAAGACTGATTGGGATTACCTTTGCAAACTAAGCTTTTCCAACATGCAGAAACAAAGGCTGGGAATGAAGGGTGGGAAAGCCAGACCTTTTCCATCCTGAAAGGAGGTTTGGGAGGGAGACAGGAAGTATCTAAAATGAGGTAGTCATGATCTGAACAAGAAGTTGGGTGACAGTACTGCACAGAGGAGGGGAATTTGGTTTCAAAGTCTGAGGATATGAAGAATCTGTCGAGTCTGGGTAGGATTGGGAGGGGATCTCTTGTTGGACCAGGTGTATCTCTTACCATTAAGAGGGAGGTCAATAAGAAGTAGAGAGTTGATGAGGTGGTGGAAGTTATTATTGTCTGAGAGGGAGGCAGATCTGTCATTCCTTTCATCCGCTGAGAGGGTGACATTAAAGTCTCCGAAAAGGGCCTAAGGGAGAGGGAACATGAGTTTAATTCTATGAAGCTCCCACCAACAGACCTCTATGTCTGCTTTGCCGGTTGGAGCATAGATGGTAGTAGCAATAAATTTCCAATTGAGCAACCTATGATTGAGAATGGCGGAGACAGAAAAATGCCCACGTAAGAGTCCAAGCAATCAAAAACAGAATCATTCCACCCTAGCAGAACACCTCCTCTAGAGTCGGTAGCATCTAACTGAAGCCAAGAAGAAATCCTAGAGCTACCAATCCTTCTAAGGATAGCAGAATTGAATGAGCTAAGCTTGGATTCTTAGATCCCTATGAGATCGACTGAGGAAAGGAGGATACTATCTCTAACTAGCCTCCTTTTGGTGGAGTCATTAATACCCCTGACATTCCATGAACCTATCTTCATGAACAAGAGACTAACAACGACAGGGAATGGGGGGAGGGGGGTGGCTGAATAGAAGTCAAGGAACAATCTCAGCCCTGACCTCTTCTAACTCTGTCAACTTAAGAAGTCCCTCGGGAGGGATGGGATCTTTGGCGCCGCAATTAGAGAGGACTGAAGAAAGCTGGAGATCTGACTTGCGAAAAAGGGGAAGAGAGACAGAACACAAGGAGGAAGACTTATTGTGCTTCCCAGCGGAGGCCATGGACCTCGATGCAGCAAGATGGCGGGAGAAAGCCTTATGCGCCAGCGCCCTCCGAGCTCTCGCTTAGCTGACCTTAAACTTCTTGCGCCCTTTGGCTAAGTGCTCGAACCCCGGGGGAACCGAAGCAGACTTAGCATCGGAAGCCTGACTGGGGGAGCCTAAGGAAGAAAAGGCTGCAGGGGAGACATTAGAGGGTGGACGAGGCACAACAGGAACTGCAGACCCGCCCACTCCTTGGGCTTGGATGAATCGCCGCCACTGCTCACGCTCCACCTTCATGAGTTGACCATTCCAAAAGATTTTAGTCAACTCTGGATCAGCGCCGAAAGCCTGCTGCTGGAGAGGACCCAAATTAATGCGATTGGACGCTTGAGGGGGTTCACTGCTCGAGGAAGGCACCAAATTTGAATTAGATAGAGGAATGACCGATTTGCCCTTAGCCTGGCCAGAGGGAGATGGCTGACGGGGAGTTGGAGCCGGATTCCGATGAACTGGTTAATCGATGACCTCTACTGGGGAGCCTCTGTCGACCCATCCTGACTCAGTGGAGGGGTTACCTTCCCATTTGGCCTCATGCTCTTGGACCTCTGGCTTCCCAAAGGCACGCTCCGAAATCTGTTTGCCGATGACCTGAATGACAATGAAGCCTTCCATAAGATTCCCGTCCTCCGGCGACAGGTACCTGAATCTGATCTTTTTGGGAATGTCCGAGAGATTCCTGATCTTGATGAGGACCTTGCAGTCCCTGAAGTTAGATCTGAACGAGGCGTCATCAGAACACATGACACATTCCCCGACCTCCTTGAATAGCGACTCAAGGAACTCAAAGAACCACAGATGATAGGGCAACCAGAAAATGCGAACCCAGGTGAGAAAGGGTTTAGGAAGGGTGGTGATAGTTACCATAGCATTACTATTTATAACTGATATCAGTTATTCATAATTATCAATTCAACCCATCATAGAATTAATAATTATATTTTGGTTTCAACACATAGGAAGGTCATACTTTAATTATGCATTAAAAACCTAAACCCTAAATTAGATCATTTTAATGGACTAACCTTAATTGATAGCACATAATACATATTAATTTAATATATTGGCTCATATATTAACACAAGTTTCATAACATTTTTTTTCTAATGATCTAATTTTCTCATTGTTTGGTATTAACACAGATTTCATTCTTTTGAATGCATGCTTGTTCCTTGGGGTAATTGCATATTAATCCCTTACATCTTTCATAATTACAAATTAGTCCCTCAAATCCATATACCTCTTGCAAATTTGTGCTTCTATTCTAGTAGTGTGAGTTTTGAGGGGACATTCTATTATCTTTAACGGAATGAGAGGGTTCACTCATTGTACCCTCATTTAAGGCCAACTAACTTATTTCTTTGCGGTTTAAACCGAAACCTACTCATCCTAAAATCTAAACCTAAAAGACTCTTCTATCCCAATGGTCAAGGGCACCCTAAACCCATTTCAGAGCTCTTTTCATGGCCATATTCCATTTAAATTCTATATATTCTTCCAAATTTTCTACTATCCATTTCTCATCATACACTAGAGGGAAACATGTACTAGAGGGGGTATTTTTTAGGTAATTCTAAATGTTAGATTAGGGGTTAATCTAATATGGTTAGAGAAAATACAAAAAGTTGACACTAAGATTTGAGGGGGGAAATTGTAATAAAACTAAAGATTTGAGGTAACGATGAGCAAATACTGCAAGTTAAGGGACTAATGAGCAAATACTATGATTTGAGGGACTAATTTGCAATTATGGATAGGGACTAATATGAAATTATCCCTTGTTGATTTTTGTTTGGAAAAGTAGATCAATATGTATGTCTACTTTTAGGATGGCAGACCATTTACTGTTAGTCTAAGGTGTAGACCCAAAGTCGAGACAAAAGTTGGAATCAAAATGATGAAGAAAAACGAGCTGACAGATCCACGGTCGACCGCAAGAATCTGACGGTCGACTGCGAACGTGCACAGGAGCTCAGGAGGAGCTGGATCCGAAGGCGGTCGACCGCGACGGTCGACCGCGCCAACCTTGTAATCGATTTAAGTCTCTGTCGTTTGATACGGTCTACCGCGGCTGGTGTGCGGTCGACTGCGATACCTGTGCGGTCGACCGTCACGGTCGACCGCGATGTAGTTTGATAGTTTCCTAAACTGTTTTGGATTCTGTTTCTACCGGGACTCTATATATACCTTAAATGTTTTTAGGGTTTATACAACACGAAAAAAGAGAGTTTTTGACTGCAGAAAGAGAGAGAATCTCAGAGAGATTAAACCCTAGTTTGAATGCTTGTATTTCTTCTTCAATTAATAAAGAAATTAGGTTGTGTGGCTCCTGAGGACGTAGGCACGTTGCCGAACCTCGTTAAATCTGCGTGTTCGTCTCCTTTACTACTTTTGCGAGGTTAGATCTTTATTTGTGGTATTATTCCTACTTTCCTACTTTCAACACAAGGTCCGGAAGGGCAAGGGTTCGATTGATTATTTCGAATCCCCAACAACTGGTATCAGAGCTTCGTTCAGCAATTTGTGTGAAAGCCATGGTAGAGGAAAACAAATCAAAGATCGAGAAGTTTGACGGTTCAGATTTCACCTACTGGAAGTTGCAGATGGAGGACTATCTGTACCAGAAGGACTTGTATCGCCCGTTGATGGGCAAGGAAAAGGAAAAGAAGAAGGAGGAGTCAGATGGTGATTGGGAGATACTGGATAGGAAGGCTCTAGGGCAAATCCGATTGTCGCTTGTTAAATCAGTAGCCCACAACATTTTGAAGGAGAAGACGACGGTGGGGCTTATGGAAACGCTTGCAAAGATGTACGAGCAATCGTCGGCAGCAAACAATGTGCATCTCGTCAAAACTCTTTTCAACCTCAAGATGGCAGAAGGACGGTCCTTCACGATGCACCTCAGCAAGTTCAACATGATTGTTGATCAGGTTATCTCCGTGGACATCACGTTTGATGACGAAGTGCAAACCCTATTGATCTATCACAGTTGTCGGATAGTTGGGCAGGTTGTGTGACGGTAATCAGCAATTCGGCGGGGAAGAAGAAGTTGAAGCTAAGCGAGGTTGTTAGCATGATCCTATCCGAGGAGATTAGAAGGAAATCGTCCGAATCAGAAGGTTCAGGTTCGGCTCTAAACTTCGAGCAGAGAGGCAGAAGCCAGAAGAAAGAAAACCAGAACAGGAATCGGTCGAAATCAGTAAAGGAGAGGTCGAACTCAAAGGTTAGGCCTATCAAAGGAAAGTGTTGGAACTGCGGCCAGGAGGGCCATATGTCTTCAGTCTGCAAAAGTCCAAAGAAGGATGCGAGTGAGCAGGAGGCTCATATCGTGCAGGATGCCTTGATCCTTTCTATGGATAGCGACTCAGATTCTTGGATCATCGATTCAGGAGCCTCTTTCCATGCCACTGCTAACAGGAAGCTATTTCAGAATTATGTAGCAGGGGACTTTGGAAAAGTGTATTTGGGGAATAACGAGCCCTGTAATATTGTTGGAAAGGGTGAAGTGTAGATTCAGATGAAGGGCTCTAAGTGGACCTTGAAGAATGTGAGACACGTGCCGAAGCTGAAGAGGAATCTTGTTTCGGTTGGACAGCTTGGAGCAGAAGGCTATGTTTCGACATTCACAGGGGATTCGTGGAGAATCTCCAACGGTACGATGATAGTTGCTCGAGACAACAAGTTAGGAACTCTCTATCTCACCTTACATGCAAGTGACACCCTCGCAATTGTAGCTGGCAAAGGGAGTACAGATTTGTGGCACAACAGGCTAGGGCACATGAGCGAAAAGGGGATGAACATTTTGCATTCACAAGGAAAGCTAATCGGGATCGACGCCGTGGAAGTCGGGATTTGTGAAGAGTGCATCTTTGGGAAGCAGAAGAGGGGTTAGTTTTCAGAATGGTGGAAGGCCACCTAAGACTCAGAAGCTAGAGTTGATTTATACAAATGTATGGGGTCCAGCCAGTGTGTCTTCTTTTGGCGGTTCAAGATATTATGTCACCTTCATCGATGATCACTCGAAGAAGGTGTGGATCTACTTCATGAATCACAAATCAGAGGTGTTTGGAATCTTCAAGAAGTGGAAGGCCATGGTAGAGAACGAGACAGATCTAAAGGTGAAGTGTCTGAGATCAGACAATGGTGGAGAATACGAGCTGGAGGAGTTCAAGAGGTTCTGTGCTATGAACGGTATTCGGTTAGAGAGGACTACTCCAGGGACGCCGCAGCTGAACGGCATTACGGAGAGGATGAACAGGACCTTGACAGAGCGTGCCAGGAGCATGCGATTACATGCAGGTTTACCTAAGACATTTTGGACAGATGCGATGCATACGGTAGCTTACTTTATTAATCACGGGCCATCAGTTCCATTAGATTTTAGGATTCCAGAGGAGGTTTGGAGTGAAAAGAAGATAAATCTCTCATACTTGCGGGTATTTGGTTGCGTGGCTTATATTCATATCAGTGACCACGTCAGGGACAAGTTATAAACTAAGTCACAGAAGTGCACATTCATTGAATACAATATTGATGAGTTCGGGTATCGTCTTTGGGATGAGAATAACAGGAAGCTCATCAGAAGCAGGGATGTGATATTCAATGAGGATGTGATGTACAAGAACAGGGAAATGTCAAGGATAGCCAAAGCAGTGAGAGTAGCACTACAGATACAGGTGGATCCGAGTACATGGATTTATAAGAACTTCCAGATAGGGGCGATGATGTTTGTTCTGACCATAGAAAGGAGGAGGCTCCAGGTGCAGAAGAAACTACCCAGGGCGTGGAACTTAGGAGGTCATCCAGGGTACCCAAACCAAATCCCAGATATCTTTCATCTCTTGACTACCTATTGTTGACAGATAGCGATGAGCCGGAGTGCTATGAAGAGGCAATGCAAGTGAGTGAATCTCAGCAGTGGGAGCATGCTATGCAGGAGGAGATGGATTCTCTACTCACTAATGAGACATGAGAGTTAGCCTAGCTACCTGCACAGAAGAAGGCCTTACATAACAAATGGGTCTACCGGGTCAAGCAAGAGAGTGGTGGAAGCAAGAGATTCAAGGTCAGATTAGTAGTGAAGGGGTTTCAACAGCGGGAAGGAGTGGACTACACGGAGATATTTTTCCCAGTTGTGAAACTCATAACCATCAGAGTAATGTTGAGTTTGGTGGCTGTAGAAGACCTCTTTCTTGAGCAGTTAGATGTGAAGACTGCCTTTCTTCATGGTGACTTGGATGAAGAAATCTACATAAAGCAGTCTGTTGGCTTCATTGAAGAAGGAAAGGAAGAGATGATGTGCAAGCTCAAGAAGAGCTTATATGGTTTGAAACAGGCTCCGAGACAGTGGTATAAGAAGTTTGATAACTTTATGCAAAACAATGACTACAGAAGATGCAATTCGGATCATTGCTGTTATTTTAAAAGGTTCGAGTCCAGTTTTATTAATTTGTTAGTGTATGTTGATGACATGTTGGTAGCAGGACCGTATTTGTAAAAAGCACCCTTAAAATTAAGGGCATTTTCACAATTGTTTAATTTTTAGTGCAATGTTTGAAAATTTTTGAAAAATTTCAATGTGTATTTGCAATTTTCAAAACTCTTGAGTTTTTTTAGTTTTATAAACTTTCATGGTGTTTTCAGTGTAATGCATAGATATATTAAGTAATGATGAAAATATCTAATAAGTCTATGTGGTTTTGAGGACATATTAGACCATGGTTATGGAAGTATATGCACATCCGTAACCCTGTCGAGATCATTGTAAACGATTAAAATATATTTTCACCCTGACCAATGATCAGCTTGATCTAAGGAGTGAATGCCCATGGACTAAACATTTTAAATGGGCATAAAACTGAGCCCACAATAGGTTGTAGCGAAGATCACCTAACCAAGTAAGCGAACTTCGCTAAATAGCCCAACTCGACTCGACTTGACCAAATCAAGAGCGAGTCAATTCCTAAAGCACGCCCCGGGCCGAGTCAAAAGGTGTTATCAGTCTGCCAAATCATGAGTCGAATTTTGTGTTAAATTTGAACTTATAGACGAAGTCCGCCAACGAATGAACTTCGCTCGTAACAACCCAAGTGGACCAAGTCATACACACTTTCGGTGAACCTTGCTCAAATATCTTCATCAGCAAACCTCGCCTAAACATCTTTAGCAAGGAACATTGCCCAAATGTCTTCATCAACGAACTTCGTCCAAACATCTTCCGCAACGAACTTCACCCAAACATCTTTAGTAATGAACTTCGCCCAAACATCTTTGGCGAGCTTCGCCCAAATGTCCTCGGCGAGCTTCACCAAGTCAGCGAACCTTGTCTAATAGCCGTTTGAGGGCTATTTTTAAGGGATAATCGCCCACACTATCTCCTATTTTAATGGCTACTTAATCCATAATTAATTAAATGCCAACTCTCTCTCTTTTGCCTATAAAAGGAAGGGAGATCATTCATTTTTCATCATCATTGAAGGAGATCTACAGATTTAGACACATGCATAGAGAGATCTAGTATCACACTTGCGATTCTATTGAGTAGAAGTGCTAAGAGAAGACTGAGCTATCTTCCTCATCAATGAACTCTCATCAATAGCAAAAGACTCGTCGTCTTAGTCGGTGCGTCAACAGAGTACAAAATCGATGCTCTATCGGCACATAGAAAAGAAATCTAGGAAATATAAAATTTTCTTTATTTTACACTCTTTTTATTGTAATCTGAGTTAATTGAAATTTAAAAAGATCCGAAACATTAATCATAGATAAATTAGCTTGCAATTAAACACAAATCCAAAGAAAACAATTGAGATGTTTGACCACGTGCAACACATGTGCAACCAAACTAGTTTGCATAGAAAAGAGAGAGTTCTAGTCTCTTAAAATTGTCCAAGTTTAAAACTAGAACTATGTGGCAAAAAGCTAGAGCTTTGTTATTTGCTTTTTTATTTTTTCATATTTTAATTTTCTATCCTTTTCAAACCATATCTCTTACCCTTCTATTTAACATTATTTTCATTTTTGTTAAATATTAGAATTGTATAATTAATTAATTTAAAAATTATAAAATTTATGTCTTGTTAAAAAAAATTAATAAAATTGAGAGTTGATGGAAAAGATGTCTAGCAGATCAAAAAATAAAGAGAAAAAAGGAAAATTTTGTTTTTAAAGATTTGTATTACAATAATAATTCTAAAAAATTTAAAAATTATAAATTATTATTATGATAGTATCTTATAGTCTATCCAATATTTCTTCAAGATTAGTTAATACCAAAGTAAATAATTATTATTAATAATAGCAAATTTTAAAATATATAAATAGTAGTCTTATGATCTAAATGCATAACTGATATGCTTCTCAATTATTGCAAATTGTCCCTAATTATATTCAAAATTGTCTCACTAGAGTATCCCGTTTCAAAATATTATTCTCAATTATTCCACTAAAATATTTCATTTCAAAAAATTATCACATACTAAAAACTGTTCCACTTCTAACAAAAAATATTCCAATTGGATAACATCCCCTCACTACATTTAATGTTGCTCCTAGCTTATTGGATATAATTTTGAACAACGAGAGATCCTAGTTTAAAATTCAAACCCTCATGTAAGATTTTTTTTTTAAAAACTTACTATCCTTGCATATAAACTTAAAAGAATATACGTTATATCCAAATTCACAAATGCATCCAACAAGTACACTACTTAGATTTATATATTACCTCCGAGAGAAAGAAAAAAACTTACATTTTGTACGAGGTTTACTTTTAGAAGCCAATTTAAAAAAACATAATTATACATAAACCAACTTTATTTTCAATGTATATGTAAACTATCTTTAGAGTGGTTTTTGTTCCAATGAACTAACTACCGGTCAAAACTTTACAGAAATCCAAAAATATTTTAAAAAAAATCCACATTCAAGACACGTGACTCACTTTGATAATATTTAAGTTTAATTAGTATATAAGTTACGTACACTAAAAATGCAAAAAATTAAATTTATTTTTAGCTTTTTTAGTAAAATCTGACTCATAATGGTAACAGTTGGTTGAACGGAACAAAAACACATTTTAAAAATGGTTTACATACAAATTAAGAATGAACCCTATTTTTAATGTGGTTTAAGGACCTTTTATATGCTCATGCATTCCAACTGCCCTGTACCATGGAGGTTTAATTTCGGACTTAAAAAAATTAAAAACTTTGATTATTTATTTATTTATTTATCTTCGGGTTTAAACCTTATTATCTGAACAAGTACATTCCTACACGGGTTCGGGTAGCTTTAGGTTGTAACAGGCCCGTTGACCCGATTGCTTAGGATTTTAATTCCGAATCGAAGCTAAACCTAGCTCCTCAAGCGTTCCCCAGCTCACCATCGCCAACACCGGCGCCGGCGACGACTGCAACGGCAGCGGAAAAATTAGGCTAAAGCATCGACGCCTTGGAGAGGTATTTTATTCTATTTTTCTTTTTTGGCCTTGTAGACTTTTGAATAATAGAATTTTATGTTTTTATTGAGATGGTCTGGGTTGAATTCGATGCATAAAATATTTTCCGCGGTAGATTCGTCATGAAATCATACGAAAGCTTACTGGTATCTTATAAAGATGGGTCTATATATGTTCAATCAATCAGATTCGTACAGTTCGCATAAGTTAATTTAAGTTTTTTTAAAAAAAAAATTAAGTTCACAAATCTATAAAATCAAACTATAGAACCAATAAGATGAGTTTTTCTAACCCCTGGAATAGACATTGTCCTCACTGCCATAGGTTCTTGACCCAGACTCATGCATCAAATTGTCTACAGGTAAAATTTGGTGTGTTTTCATGGAGCCTTAGATAAATGTGCACGTACATATACAAGTACACATGGTTCCTTTAATAAAGATCTTCCTTAGATAAATTAAAACGTTGAGATGAACGATGAACGATCACCACAAGGAGATAGGATAAGGATAGGTGTATTCATGAAGAGTTAGACATAGGACTCTGTTTGAGGATAATGTGAGGGTGGACAAATTTTTTGGGCATCAATTAGAAGAAGTACTGAAGTAGAATTGTAGTTAATGAAGAACTCACTGGATTCGTCTTGAATCCATCATCTCAAGTGTTAAGAAGCATAATCGAAGTCATGATGAGTTCTTTTATCCAGTTATAGGCAGGGACGGATTCATGAATTCTTGGAAGTGGTGTCACTATGTAATTAATAATTAATAAATTTATAATTGTCTTTGATTAGTTAAATTTTTTTCTCGATGTTAGTCCCTTGAATTTTCCATATTTCAAATTAGTCCCTCAACCAAATGAAATAGCTATAGGTCCCTTAGCTTTTAAGTTATTTTGAAATTAGTCCATCACATCATTGAAATTACTATTAGGTCTCCCAATTCTTAAGTTAGTTCGAAATTAGTTTCTCTAACAAAGAGCAGATGGAGCAATTTGTCCCTCAAATCATCAAAATTTTCATTAGATTTCCTAAGGCTCATAAATTGTTTCAAACACTTTAATTAATTAATTTACTATTGATTTGAGGGACAAATTTTAAGTATAACTTAAGATTTTGGGGACTTAAGAGAAATTTTAAAGATTTGGGGGACTAATTTCAATATAACTGAATAATTGGGAGACCTAATAGCAATTCCTATGATCTGAGGGACTAATTTCAAAATATGAAAAAAGATTTAAGGGACTAATATTGAGAAAATACTAAACACTATGGATTCTTAGTGGGGGTCATAAGTTTGGTAACGGAGTGGGCTTTTTAGATGGGTGACTTTTAAGTAGCGCGGGGGTTGGATGGAAACTTGGGTCAAGATCTTTTAGTTGTTTTAATGGCGTCACCAATTTGCTTGTGTGATGACAATTTTAGATTATGTGGTGTGCGGCCCTAGTTTTATCTTGGCAAAATGGGGTCACTTGACCATACTTTGCCTAAAGTGGATCCGCCAATGGTTATAGGAGGACGCAAGTTGCTTGTCTATATGTAGCGTCAATATATGCAATATTTAGATATGATTTGCATACGCGGTAAAGTGTTTGAAATTTGAAATTGTGATCTATAGTTTAATGAACCTAAGTAAGTATCATTATTTTGAAATGTGACCACTGGATATATGGCCCTTCATCGCAATCAAAAACATAATATTCCACTTGTGGTGGTGAGACATTTTGGCTTTATCTGGTATCCCATGGCACAAACACAAATTTTCTGTTATGAACTCATCAGAACGACACATAGAAAAATCTAAAATATATGCATGATGTGTCCTTAAATGTGCATGTCTGACACGTGCCTAGCACGACTTGGCTTCAAGATAGAAGTTTAGCTTGTATCTCATCTACAAAAATGCAAAGAGCATACTGTTATAGGAGAAATTTCCTTGATGGCAGTAAAACCTCCACTATCCATTTCCTATTGGATGATTAACATCTTTCATTTTGATGTCCATTTCTTACAGCCACCAAAGATCCTATAAAATTTCATATTATTTGAACTTGCGACTAGTGATTACGATGATAGATTTTGATGATATAAACTATTTCATATTATTTGATGATTAACATCTTTCATTTTGATGTCCATTTGTTACAGCCACCAAAGATCCTACATTAACTGTTTGGTTGGTTAAAAAAAAGAAAATCTATTATGGGAAACCTATTTTCTATAGTATGCTCTTTTCTTTTGTTTGGTTCACCTCCTAAAAGTAAGAAAACAGGAGATGAGATGAGTCGTCATCATCTTAGGGGCTGTTTGGTTGGTTTCCTAAAAACCAAAAAAAAGGAAATTGAGTCATGGAAATCAAAAAAGTACAATTTCCACCATTTCCATCCCTAAAACTAACCCACAACATCTAATAAAATATTATTTTCATCATACAACTCATCCACATCATCCAATAAAATATTATTTTCATCCAACAACTCATCTCATATCATCCAATAAAAAATACCAAACAACTTTTATGGGTCACATCATCCAACTCATCTCATCCCATCTTTAAAAATAACTCACATCATCCAATAATATTGTGACAACTCATCTCATCTCATCTC
>BQKN01067623.1:86726-104265 GCA_022839385.1 Asparagus kiusianus | reverse complement strand
CTCACATCATCCAATAATATTGTGACAACTCATCTCATCTCATCTCCTATTATTTGATTTCCTTCTTTTTTTAGCCAACCAAACAACCATAAAACAAGTATTTAAGGAAATAGGTTTCCTATTCCTTGATTTCCTTCTTTTTTTTTGCAAACAAACAGCCCCTTATTGGTGAATGTGACACAAATTTAAAGAAACCCATTTCATGATTTTTTTTAAGGAAATAGACGAAAGACAAGTTTTAGTGATATACTTATCCTATTTCTTTTTGTTTGATTCTAAAAAATCAACCAAACAATCCCTTAACATATCAATGCGTTAGGACCTCTGATACACGGGTATGGATTTTGGGCTGCCGTACCCGTACCTGACCGGTTTTGGTTATGGGTACGCTCCCGATACGCGTGGGACACGATTGTTCCAGTTTCTGTCTCGATTGACCAGGAAAGAAATAAAAAAAATTAGGTTCTTTTCTTATCGGGCTTTAACAAACGGTTCATTTTTAACTTGTTAACCCAATACCCGCATATTACAATTTAGGATAATGACATCTATATCCCAGTTTCTCTCAAAACGCTCGCCTTTCTCCTGTAACTAGAATTTATGCACGTGCAATGCACGTGGTTAAATACTGTGATTAGTTATTTTTGGTTTATTTTCTTACTAAAATTTGTTCCTCGGTTACTCTTTGATAATTTTTGCTCACTTTGATTAAGTATTTTTGGTTTATTTTCTTACTAAAATTTGTTCCTCGATTACACTTTGATTATTTATTTATTTAAAGTTTGTTTGAATATGCTACACTCAGTTTAAATTTTTATGTTAATAGTTGAGTTGTTAGGAGATAAATATAATCTAAAGCCAAGTTAAATTTTTATTTCATTTGGATCGGCGTGAAACCGAGCTTGACTTGAGGAAGTATAGTGTTATGAAAGTGAAAACATTTAAAAAAATAACATTGTAAAAGGAATATGAATAATAAAACTAATGAGCCAAGATGATTGATTTAAAGTGGGCTAAAATGACAGAAAATAGTTAATGAAAAAATCATAAACTGAAGATTAATGATAACTCTAGTACACTTTTATATGATAAAAGCATCCATATATGCATATGAAAACACTAAAAATAGTTTATGAAAATCCCTTCTAAAGATTCTAAATTTTACTAAAAAAATAAAACTATTCTATAACAATTCACAAAACATTATCTTTTGTTGCTTCTATTTTATTTTTTATTGAGTCGAGATCAATCCTTTTTTATCTTTATCTTTTTCTTGGGCAATTCTAGAGTAATGTTTTCATTGTCTACATCAATTGTGATATGAGACTGGCCGGAGCATGATATCTTTCCTTGAGCTCATTCATCTTTTGTCTTCTCGTCTAAATACACAAAGAAGTTGAATATATTTTTTATGTTCAACACAAACTTTTAATAATACAGACTTTGATTTTTTTCCTATTTCAATAAGAATAAATGTTAATTTCATATACATGATTTTTTTATGCTTTTAATTTATTACTTAAATCAGGTTAGGAGTTATCTCTTTTTTCTCTACAATGAATTCTTCTGTTGTACATTCAATAAGAATTTTTATTGTGTCATAATGTTACATTTGCTCTGTGTCATTTTCTATAAGGATTTGAACTAAATACATTATATTTTTCATAGTCAATTTACTTTAGATTATAATATTAATATTTTGATATATTTATTTTATGAAGAAGGGATATTACTTAACCTCGATACTACATCATCGACGATTCTATAACATTTATCATCTGGACACTTATTATTAACATCTCTATCCACTTTCTTGTTGCAACCTTTGCAAACATAGAACCACTGCTCAACTCTATGATAAATGGTAGTTATCGTTGCCTTAAAGGTGCAATAGTGTGTCTGTATATTGGTAAATTATTCTTAGGTATAATTGTATGAATTTTCTAGCATGTTTTCTAAGATCATATCTCTTTTGAATGTTATAATCATTGTATATATTAATAATTTGAATTTCTGCTGCATTTATAAAGAGTCTTAATAGAGATGCTTTTGTCTTGACAACTTACTCTAAAAGAATACTGCATATTAGCTTTAAAATATAATATTTTTTTATAGTGTTATATGGATGTTTGCTTGGTTTACTTACTATTCTTTTATTTCTTCAGTAAGTTGTATCTTTGGATTGATATATATTATTGACGTAATTTACGATGACATGCATATCTCCTCTATAAAATTGAGACAGATATAAGGTGAATTTTATATTTAGTGGGTTTTAATAAGAATTTTAGTAATAAAATATACTACCTTCATATTTAGAGATCTTGAATTCTAATAGTGCTATTACATTATTATCTTTGATCGTGTCTTTAAGAATTGATCATTCGTTTGTAGTCATACCCCTAAATAAAGTCACAAGCAAGGTCGTGATACTATATAAGAAAAAGAAAAAGGGCGATTTTATATTTTTTGCTTACGCAGAGTCATGACATAGTAATTTTTTTTATCTTCCATGAAGAAACTCCATTTGAAGTAAAAACCGCTTAATTCTTTTGAATGATATCTCTAAATTTTTTAATAGTTCTCCATACATATATCTTGAAATTTTTTTACACTATAAATACTATTACCATTAGAGATCAATATTTATAAACTATAATCAATTAATGTTAAATCATTATATTATAGTCTTTTATCAATTTTTTGTAATTTAGTCTTCT
This sequence comes from Asparagus kiusianus, assembly GCA_022839385.1. Classification (NCBI taxonomy): domain Eukaryota; kingdom Viridiplantae; phylum Streptophyta; class Magnoliopsida; order Asparagales; family Asparagaceae; genus Asparagus; species Asparagus kiusianus. The sequence goes on along the minus strand of BQKN01067623.1, from coordinate 101,545 downwards.
ATCAATTAATGATACTTATATTTTTTGCTGCTCTAACATATTGGTAAAATTATATGCAGTTACTTTAATTTATACAATAACATTAATTTTTTATCTATCATATAATTTTTAAAATTTTATTTTTTAACTGGATATTTTTAATATGTTATTATTACTATTTTTTACTAGTATCAACTTGACTATTTTCAGATTCTGAAAAGGAATAGTAAACCTTAAATTATAAGTTATATTTTATATATCTTAATGAAAGAATATGACATAATTACTCTTTTCTTTGCCAAGTTCTAAATTTTTAGCTTTTTATTTTGCGTAATTTTAAACTTTTGAGAGTATTTTGTCTAAATTTTAAAACGTTTTGCTTTTTTTATAATACTCCATGTAATAGACCGATACTCCGGAGCTGTTTCATATTTTTTATTAATCTTATTTAAATTTTTTAGGTATAGATAGCTCATGGGGTATTAGGATAGGATATAAGTATGATTAAGATAGATTATAATACAAATTAGAAATTTAAAATAGTACAGAGTAACATTGACTATGGAAAGCTTTTCCCGAACTCGTACTTTTAAAAGGAGTATGATTTTTGTTTTCCTTAATTTTATTTTTTTATAATTTTGATAATGACTTTTGTCTCTTTAATTTGTTAGGTGACTTTTGTAAAATATCTCATCTATATTATGTACATTTTTAGGTTTACGTTGTTCATGGGTTCGACTTTTGGGGTAGATATTATTTGTCTCATTAATTTATTTAGTTTTTGTAAATACGCCTTTCATTTTGTAGATTTGTAAATTTAGCATTTAATAATTTTATTTAGATTTACATTTCAATTTAAACCGTAGCTTTATCTTCATACTATGTATATCTAATAAGAATTCATCAATTTATCAACTTACTCTTAATTGAATAATATTTGAATTTCAAGGGTATTTTTGTCTACCGAAAGATTTTTCCGAACTCGTGTTTTTAAAGGGAGTATGATATGATCTTTTAGAACTCCACCTCTTTCTCTGTCCTCCGATCTCTCGAAGCTCCTCACCTCTCCGCAGCCTCTCAAAGCCTATGATCTCGTCGTCGCTTGGTGCTAGAGAGAAGATTCAAGAAGATCAAGGGTAAGTTAAAACTTTTGAAGATTTAGGGTTTTTTTTAGAGTTTTCTAATTAAATATTTAAATAAGTTTTTTCTGTTTTGTTTTTGTTCTTCATGGTTGCTTTTGTCATTTAAGTTTTGTTATTGTTAAAATATCAGATTAAAGTTTGTTTTCTTTATCAATTTCTTGGTTTTTAAGTACTTACTGTTAGTTTTTAGGGCTTGTTGTTGTTTTGATTTCAGTTAGATCTGAATTTTTTTAAAATCAATTTTTGTTAGATTTGATCCTTACTTTTGGTTTTTCAGCCTTATTGTTTTGTTTTTAAGTACTTACTGTTAGTTTTTAGGGCTTGTTGTTGTTTGATTTCAGTTAGATCTGAATTTTTTTAAATCAATTTTTGTTAGATTTGAGCCTTACTTTTGGTTTTTCAGCCTTATTGTTTTGTATTCTGTGATTTTTTGAAGTTGATCAGCTATGGTTTGTTATTTAACTGTTCATAGCATATAATCCTCAATGTAATCGTTGATTATATTTTCTGGAAATTGATTACAGTCAAAGATTAAGATTGCATAATAGTTGATTACGTATGGTTATATTTCGTGTAAAATATCTGATTACAGTCGATTTAATCAATGACTGAAAGTCTGAAAGGAATATTTGATTACGTATGGTTATGCAAGACATAATAACTTGTAGTATTTTGGGGGAATATTTGTAGTTTTTTTGGGATACTAGTGGCAACATTTTGGGTATAGTTCCTGATTATGATCTGGGTTATTAATTCATCACCTGCAATGTGCACTTCGAGTTAGTTCCTCATTTATAATCTTAACGCTGAAAGAAATATAACAAAATGTTTTTTCTCCTACAATTATGTGTGTGTGTGTGTGTGTGTGTGTGTGTGTGTGTATATATATATATCCCTACAATTTACAGATTTGCCATATCCCGTACCCCTGCAACATAGGTTAGGACATATTCATCAACATGGATATCAGGATGGATGTACCACTCATGAAATCAAGAGATTGAGAGTAGACTAGTTGATTTTCATTAGAGGACATGTTCTCCTATGGCAACTGAGACGGATTACTTTCATATTTTAATATCTAACTCAGTATTTAATTGGGAAAAATATAAGTTACCTTTGGTTCTAGGATCTGGAGGCAATTGAAGTTTTGCATGAGGTATTTCGTTGCTACTTGGTGGCTGGACATTATCTCCACCAGGTGGCCAACTTGCGTTGGATGCATGCTAAGCATGATCATATCATTCTTGTATCATATGTTCTAAGTATTTTTTTGTTTGTTGGTAAACCATGTCATGTTATGCTTTGCATCAGCTTGTTGATGTTTATACCTTCATCTCATATTGCTTTTTTTAGCTTCGTTTACGTTAGTCTTCAATGTTATTCAATATTCATATCCGTTCTCCTTGGTGAAGGTAGAATGCTACCATGGATGTTTTGCTGGTGTTGGGTTATATTTGATTATGTTATTTTACTTCATATAAGTTTGAATGGATATAAGGACATACCAATATGGACATGGTGGCTGGAGAATCTTGAAGCTAGGATACAAGAAAATAGGGATGCACCATCAAAGAGTACTATCCTTTTAAATTTGAAATTGTGGACAGTTAATGACAATGGGACCTTTTTTGTTTTGGATAGAATAACAATAGGACTTTTAATTTGATGTTATGGACAATTAAGTAACAGTAGGTCTAAATTGTTGATAACATTTGAAGTATTAAGACTATAACTAGAGAATGCATTGGTGTGCTACATTTTTTCCCTTTGCTAAACAGGATCTATTGAACTCATAATTCATTAGATGTGATATGAAGACGTTAACCTGACTTCAGTTGAATTTGAACCCTTGACCTCTACATGCCTGCATGAAGATTCATGGTAGTTTCTAATTATGTATAATTTGAATTTGATTTTTAATTATAGATAGTTATGATTCGATAAGGATTGTTTTAATTATAGATTATTGTGAATTGATTGATTAGGATATATTTAATTAGGAAGATGTGATGTGTTTTTAACCACTTCAAATCTCATCTTCTCTAATTCGAAAGAGGAGTTCTTGCGGCAGTCACGGAACAAGATTGCTGCTATCATTCGCCATAGTAAAGGGACGTGTCTCAAATTAAAACTAATCCTTAATCCAGCCCTAAACCCAGCTAGTAATGCTCTTGCGCAAATTAAACTCCTGATAATAGGTAAACAAAAGTAATTAAAAAAAGCAGAAAGAAGTTATTTCTTCCATACTCATATGCACAATAATGGTAGAAAAGACCGGTTGCCAGTGAACCATCTAACCAATGAAATCAACTAAAGAAGGTAAAATTTTCTTTAATTGATAAATATGGTAAAATGAAAATATATGAACAAGTAATTATTGGAATCCCATCTAATTAGAGGCCTAAATAAAAATAACTTCCAAAAATAAAGAGTTGGAAGAGGCCCAAAGCAAATTATAAAGGCCCAATAATAAATATGCATACAAAAATTACCAGGCCTTGGTTTGCACGGGCCTCAATACTAGTTAAAACTAACCCTTAATCCAACCCTAAACCCAACGATTCCCCAGTATTCGCGATTGTCCTACTTTTTCTCAAAAGAGATACGTAATATCTAGTGATCGCATCTCTAATTAGTACATGATTAAATAGGTAACTGCCCGGGATTGGCTGACGTTGCCAAAGTTGGTTGAAAATGGTAATTAAATAAAAACATGGTCGATTTCTGTAGTTAAATCTTAAAATTGGATTATTTTAAAAATTTCTCCTAAAAAATATAACGGTTATTGAGTTTGACTTTGACATGATACCTACCCTGTTTAAATTGATGAGTTGTATACATTTTCCTCCCTCAATCCCTCCCAATATCCATCCCTCAACCCCTCCCCGTATCCCTCCCTCCCTCGTTCTCTTCCCCCATCCCTCCCTCCATCCTTCATTCTAGTTTTCTACAAGTTTCTTATCCTAGATCCATTCCATGGTAATTAATAACTTTTTGTGACCATTGATATTTCTAAGTGATAATGGCCTATGGGTTTGGTCACGTCATGTGCCATGTCATGTGCCAATATTTAAGCAACTGACGTACGGTATGCATTCTAACTTGTCAGTCAATTTATATTCACTTTTATATTTTAAATGAGATTATTTCAATTTAATTTCTTGGTCTCATTTGCATATATGAAACGAATATATCTGTAATTGGTAATAGGGTTTTAGGAGCTACGAGTACCTGAGAATCTGTGGATATTGTTTGGTTGGATTGTCCCATGATGCACTAGTATCGCATAAGTGTAGATAAAACACTCATAGATGCAGATGTTGCTGTTTTATTGAATTATTATTATTATTATTATTATTATTTAAAGTCCTCACAAGTCATCAAATAAACAAAAAATGTTAAAAAAATACCATAAAGTTTCCTGTTTTGACAATTAATATCACAAGTTGTATTTTGGTACAAAAAATACCATAATGTTTCTAAAATTTGCACATGACTACCATCGATCATGCAAACGCGTAAAATTTCATCCGCATGTTCTCTCTGACACATACTAATTTTAGAGCTTTCTAACCATTAATAGTTATTAAAATTTTCATTAGAAATATCACAACTCTACTTTAGAGTAGAATTAATATAAGTTTGAAAAAGAAATCTGGTTGATGTAATAGGAAATTTAGCAAATATTATTAGTTAAAAGCTCTAAAATTAGCATGTAAGTATTGTAGAGAAACATTCAGGTGAAAATTTCCACGTTTGTATGATCTATGTTAGTAACGTGCAAGTTTTGGAAACTTTGTGGTGTTTTATTGTACCAAAATTCCACTTGTGGTATTTATTGTCAAAATGGGAAACTTCATGGTATTTTTGTTTATCTAGCCAAAAAATTTGATGCAGAATGGAGAAAGTATTCATCTTAAAGGCACCTATTCAGACCCTTATTAATTTCTTCTAGTAATTTTTTGACCTTTCTATAAATTAAGATGCAAGTCATATCAGTATGGGTTCTCCTTCCCTATTTGAAAGAAAATTTCTTATTTTCTTAGATAAATGTCTACATTTGATAATGTTGTTGGCGGGAAGCTAAAGCTGAAAGGGAAGGCTTTGAACGTCAAGGCTGGTGGACTAAAGAAGAAAAAGAAAAACAAGCATCGCCATCATGATGATAGATCTGAAATCGAAAGAAATGAGCTTCAAGAGGGTTACTATACTCAAATCTTTATCTAAACATGGCCACTGCAACCTGCTTGTCTGTATCTATAATGTCTTATTGGTTGTCTTCAGGGGGTAGCTCTGAACTACAAAGTGATCCAAGCAAAGACATCATAGAAGCTGACAATGACAAAGAAGAGGGAGATGAAGGACAAACACCAGCATATCATGAACATCTAACGCCAGCTGAGAGGCGCTATATTGAACAGAGGGAGAGGATAGACTCGAAAAGGCTGGCGAAGACGGCTAATAAATCTCACCGTGATCGGATTCAGGACTTTAATCAGTACTTGGCGAATATGAGCGAGCACTATGACATCCCCAAAGTTGGCCCTGGTTAATCTAAAACAAATTTGGTTTGCCTGCCACAGAAAATGGTGCGTTAAGTCTGTTTTCATGAAGAAACAAAGTGGCATGCTGTGACTCTGGGAAGTTCAGCTTAATCGATGGGTAAACTGTGTGGAAATTTTAGCTAAAGCTTGTTGCTCGTTCTGCTGCCTGGTGCTAATTGTGCTATATTCTATGTTTATACTTGTATTTGATGACTCAGTTCAGTTTCATGTAAACTTTATGCCCTGTTTTCTGCTCCCTCGTTTTAATCGTGCTATATATTTCTACTTTTTCAGTAGCTAAATGCTATATGTTTACTTTTATGTTAGTATCTGACTAGACGCTAATGCTAGTTTAAAAGTGGAGATATGGAGATGATAAGAAATCCGGGAAGGATAATTCTGTCTAAATTACGCTCTTCAAACTATTCCTACTCCACTGCACACAAAAGTTTGGGGTCATTTGTTTGATTATTATCAAAGTTGATGACCATCAATGACCCTACAATCTTGGGTGTTGTAGTTTCTTAATCTTTTAATCTTTATGTTCACAAGACTAGCCTTTTAACGTTTAACAAATCTTTAGTATCAATCTTCTTTTATTCTCTAACCTATGGTGTATAAATTAACCTTCAAAGACATCAGTTTTAGGAATTGATCCTTAAATCATAAAGGGTGCTAGAAATTTGAAATATTGGATATAATTAACAGCAATTTGGAAAACCCTTTTCAGTCGCTTGATATGAATTCAGCTTAGATTGCGGGTTTCTTTTTTTCTTTTTTTTTTCTGCGAAATGCTTAGATCAAGTTGATTAACCAAGGAAAATAGGAAAAAAAAAAAACAAAATCGATATATAATTCCAACAGTCAATTTCATCTTCAAAACAACATATGCACTCAGCAGCAACATGGTAAGTACTATTTCAAATCATTACGCTAAAAGCAAAGGACTCGCATGTTTACATTCCGGAGGATAACCTGCAAAGGACCCTTTTCATCCTCAACTAGAAATTTGATTCTTCAATTTCAATTAACCATAATTCTATGTTTACTTCACAAAAACATTTCAGCAGTTTGTGTCTTCAATGTCAATACATATCTAAGCAACTGCCACTAGAACGTTATCTGAAAAAACCAACAATCCAGATCATGTTGATAATGAAGAAATTTGAAGAAAAATACACAGAATACATTCCTTTGTCGATTAAATATATAGATATTTAGTCAGCAAAATTTACAAGTTCCTCGAGTGGTATATACATAATGTTGACCTGACATTGAACATAGAATAGGTAAGAAAGATGAGAAATTTCCTCTACTAGTAAAGAATCCGCCTCCCTCTCGCTTCCTTAATGTTCCAAGCATCATCCCTTGGACCCGAGAGAACAGATTGGAAGTACAATCAACTTGTTTACATACAATCTGCCTTTGTAACCAAAGAAGTTCCTTTTCAGATTTAATCTGTAAATTTCGTGACTTCTGAGCAATTGCTTTTCTCAGTATTGAACCCATATCTCTATCCTGCAAAATCTAACTAGAAGAAATTATTGCAGTCAGGAAAGAGTAAAAACCTTCTGCAAAACATACTGGGAGCACAGAGAAAATTTCAGTATGAACCAGCGCCCCCTGGAACATTATCATATGAAGAGTCTAATTTCTAGTCTAATTTCTACACAACGGTTCGAGATCAAGGAAATATGAGGAAAGCAAGTTAGAAGTGTGAATCTGCCCAAATCCGGTCAGAACTTACAAACCCAACTAAAACCAATTTGGGTAAGATTTGGAATCCGGACTTTGAAGGCCTTTTGAGGATATTTTGAGAAATATCAAAAGATATTGGATGTCATCTAACTAGGCTTAGGAGTCCTAACCTAGTAGAAATGGAAGAGGAATGTTCCATCTATATAAAATAGACAGGAGCCGTTAATTGTAAGATAAACTGAAAATAAGACAAGTTTTGGCCTAAAAAGCATCTTTAGGAAAAGAATTCGAAAATAAAAAGAATCTAGCCTTGGAAAACATCTGCTATCATTGAAATAGTCTGTGTAGTACAATCCGATATAAACAAAACAAGAGAGAAGAGAGTGATACCTACTATATGCTCGCTAACATACCTAATTTAGTTCCTTGCTTGTGTATCATTCACAAATCATGATGTTGCAGTGAAACACAAAATTAACTAGGTCAAATGAATACAGACTCAAAATAAATAGCCAAATACACTAAGATGAATTGTTCATAAATAGCCAAATACACTAAGATGAATTATTCATAAATTAACTAGGTACACGTCCAACTACAAATATTGGACATGTACCTATGGCTCTTTATTGCACAAAATTTGGCTCATAATGAAGAAAAGAAGTCATTTGAAATATTACTATATCATTTTTTCTCCAAAAAATAAATTAGGTAATAAATCAGTCAAGTACGGTAAATGCACAGTAGTTATCTTCCTGTGACTGTAATTTTTAACATACCAAGTTAATTTGAATATAGATGTGCAACTAAATATTCATGGACTGCACGACTTGCATCACCAAGCAATATAAACAGATGAAAGCAAATAAGTATCTGACAAAAGATACGAAATAGAGCAGACAACTTATTTCAACCCCATGATTCAAAACTTCTGCCAATTTAACGCAGCACCTTATACCCTCTCGTTGTTTCCTTGCAACCAACTTGAAGTAGCAACAGGCTAATTGTGCATCAATGTCAATGATGAAAAAGAAGTCATTTGAAAATCATTGTTTGTATTCTGTTCTCTCAAAAAAACCTAGATTGGTAATAAATCAGTCAATTACAGTAAATGGACCTTAGCTATCTTTTTGTGTATAATATTTAACATCCCATGTCAATTTGAAATAGAGGAGAGAAACTAAACATTCATGAACTGCATGGCTTGCATCACCAATCAATTTGAAAACAAAACAAAACAAAACAAAAGATTGTCTGACAGACAATACAAAATAAGGCAAACAACTCCTTTTGTCCCCGTGATATGAAACTTCTGCCAATTTAATGTAGCACCTTCTACCTTCTCGCTTTTTCCTTGCAACCAACTTGAGGTAGCAAGGGGCTAATGGTGCATCAAATTTGACAATCTATACAAAATTTTAGTAAATAAACCCCATTTGTGGTGATTCCAAACAAAATTAATTGCATTCACGATGAAACTGTGAGTTCTCTCTTAACTATTCATTGCCATTGTTACAATTCTTTCAAAATTTTCATACCATTATAAAATCATTGGTCTTCATCAAAATATAAAGCTATTCCAATGGAGTGTAGAGGGAGCATAAGCCAAGAATCCAAGATAGACCATGAGGATGAGATCTTGCAATGATGCATCTATCAGGATTCTTCCAGATCAGCGTTACAAGTGTTTTGAGACTGCACTAGTTGTTATAAGCAGTAGACCAACTGCATAGGCACAAACGCTCCTATAATCTGCTTGTCGAGAACAGAGCCATGATTCACAAATTCCAAACGTAGGGCCTCTAAATCAAGCTGCATGTAAAGGACGAAGCACTATCTATGAATTAAGATCCAAGATTCTCAAACATGATTTGCTAAATCAAGCACCCCATGAAACTAGAAAAGCTAGAAGTTAATTGTATAGCAGCACAAAGGAACCGAAGCCATCAATCGGCTTTGCTTGAAGCAAATAACCTGCATTAGACTCCCAAAAAAAATGAAGACAAAAAACACGAACCTAATCCGCTGACATAATTCAATTGGCTTTTAAGTAAATAACCTATCTGGACCTAACGTAAGGCTTCTTTTTCTAACTTCAGAGAAGTTCAGGCCATGCTCACAATGACAGATCAGCAGCGACAGTAGGCAAGTTATGCATAGAGAAAGCAATAATAATTTTTAGTTCCTCTTATTTGTTGAGCAAGGCAGTAGTACATAATTTGACTAGCTTGGTAACCTTTTGAATGCAAGTGAGGCGCCGAAGCATCCTCCTTGTGTAGCCCATATCTAAGACTAATATAAAGTTTGAGGATTCTTATGTCCAATTGCTGGAAACCCAGTAACTTGGATTCTCAGCTTCATATCAACACTAAAATTAAGAATTTGATGGTAAAAGGACTATTCTTAAATCTTAAGTTACTAATAACATAATACTGTTGGACAATGAATCTGCTCTTTCTTTTGCACCGAGCACCAAAACTTATAATTTCCACCAGAGGTCTTCTCAAATAAAGCTATACCCATCAACGCACTCCGCTGCAATCAAGGCTTGATGATACAAACAGTCCTCAAATTTGCGATAACAATAATCTCAATGTTATATATCCATACATCACATCATTCTATGCTAATTTTATTGCATCTTTACTATTTTCCTCATTATGTATTGAAGTTGTAGTATTTAGGGTGGGGGGGTGGGGGGGGGGGGGGGGGGGGAACTTTTTTTAGGAGAATTAAATTACAGACAGAAATGTAAGAAGAAAAGGTTGACCTCGCATGGAGCCTCTCTCGCATTCGATCGCCGTCCGCCGCTGTCAAGGGACATTACAAATTGAGGTCTAGGGTTTACTGATATCGAATTGGGCCCAGGACACTATGGAGCCCATAAACATGGGAAGCCCTATGTAGATTGTTTTTCTCCGTTTTACTTGGACCTCGTCAAGCCCAACTATAAAAGGTTTGTGCGTGTTAATATTATGCATAGCTGAGTCTCTGACGAACACAACTTTGGAACTCCATCCAGCCACTAGCAGTGATAACCGTAATATAAAAGCTTGTACTACTTTTATATTTTGAGAACTTTTTCTGAAAGGAGCCCAATTTGATAAATATTTAGCAAAAATGATGGACAAATTTTGAAAACAGACCCCTTTGCAAAAATATTCTCAAAAAAAGACACGTTTTGAAAATATTTGTAAAAAACGACCCCAGTTTCAGCCCTGAGACTGAAACTGGGTCGTTTTTTGTGAAAAATGTTCACAAACTTCACGGGAGTTGAACTCTCGTGAAGTTTTGTTATGAAAAAAACTTCACGGGAGTTCAACTCCCGTGAAGTTTGGGAATATTTTTCATAAAAAACGACTCAGTTTCAATGAAGTAGGTCGTTTTTTTAAAATAAAGTGAAAACGAGTCTTTTTTGAGAATATTTTTGCAAATGGGTCTGTTTTTAAAATTTGTCCCAAAAATGATTGTTTTGTTAAATATTTAGCAAAATCGACATCTTTTTTGTCAACCCATCAAGACTAGCCAAAAAGAGGTCGATTTTGCTAGATATGGATTTCAAAACGCATAGGACTACTAGTTCCGTGTATTTAGTGATTACTAATTGCGGCCTAAACAGGACACGGAAAATTCACGAGACTAGTAGTCCCATGGTTTTTCTGTTCACTAGTACAAAACCCACGAGACTACTAGTCATGTGGGTTTAACAAAAACTTTGGTCTCTGGCGGCCCAGCAAATACACGGGACTGGTAGTCCCGTGTATTTGTCAGGCCCATATAAACCTAACTGTGCCCAAAAATTAGGGCACAATCAAATCTCTTCCTTCTCTCCCTTTGCTCCCTCAAGAAAAGCCGATCCACCCCCCACCCCCCACCGCCAATCTCTCTCCCCCAATCACTCTCCCCCAACCCATTCACCTCTCCCACAACACCTCCTTCTCCCTCAACTTTCTCACTCTTCTTCTCTTTAAACCCAAACCGAGGATCTTCCCAAAAGTTCTCTATTCTCTATTGATTCACGTCGGTATTGTTGAACTTCGACGCCTTCTAACCTCTCCGACGTCGATGAACTTCAACTCTTCATCAAGGTAAAATTTTTTACTTTTTTATAATTCTCTCTCTATTTTTAGTTACAATTATAGTTTGAAAATAACTCTGTATTTAGAATAATTTTTTCAATTTTGATAAACAATATGATTTGGTTAAAATTTGATAGATTAAATTTGATATAGAGGGTCTTTCAACTACGGTTTAACTAGAAATAAAATATATAAAATTTAATTTATGAATAATATAGATAATTTGCATATGATGAATGTTAATATTTCAGTTCTGATGGCAAACAGAATATCCGTTATTTGCTTATTCAATGGGAAACTGAGTGTTGGAATGAATAATATGCCTATATACGAGGGAGGATCTAGAAAAATATTCATGTTATCTAGAATTGCAACTTAGATGGAATGATAGAGCAAATATACAGAGTTACTAGAATTAATCATGCAGAGTATGCAACTAAAGTCTTCTATAATTATCCGATAAATGAAAAAAGAATAATTATTATAGAGATCACCAATGATCAAGAAATGATTGACATGATACATCTTGCTGAAAACCAAATCTCAATCGAGATTTTTATTAAAAAATTTCCAATATCCAGTGTTGCCCAAGTTTCATATGCTCCTGGAGAGTTCTCCCGCATGCTTGACTTAAAAAATAACTTGAGTGAATTCATTTCATCTCCAAGTATCGTGCACCTAAAAAATGACTCGAGTGCAATGACATGAACTCAACTATAATATTTAAATGGGCATTTCCATTGTGCAACGCCAAGTAATATGTTCCACAGCGCTTCGGGTCATGTTACGGATAACTTACCGGTTAGTACTATTGTATAAAAGGATGAGGATGAAGACGGTGATTATGGAGATTATGAAGAAGAGGAACATTTTGATAGCATGCAGTGTGCAATTGGAGGAATCGATGAAGATACCAGTTGGATGGATGAATTTTGTATAAACAACGATTATGTAGAGTCTAAAGAACTGTTGTCATAAGAGTTTCAAAATGAGGAGTGGATAAACGCCTCACAAGCTAAGTTCGTTGAGCTTAATTCACATTTTGAATGACCCGAGGGATTTACTTTCAATAAAAGAGATCTATTTAAGAATAAGGAAACGTTAGTTTTCGCTATACGTGAATGGTCAATCAAGAATCAGGTCAAATTTAAGCTTGTGAAAACTAATACAACCAACTACATGTAAAGTGCTATTTTAACGTAGCTCAAGGAGAGTATGCAAGTGCTCAAGATGAAAGAAATTCAAAGTGTTCATGAAAGCTTGGTGCAACTATTAGGAAAAAAATAGAATGGGCAGTTTATAATCTCTAGTTATTATGACTTCATACATGTTGCAATCCAATTGTTAATGTCGATCATAATACATCAACTTCCTCTTATATCTTAAAGCTAATTATGCCTGAAGTAAGAAGAGAACTTGATCTTACTCTAGGTTAGATAATGGTATATCATATGAAAAAAATAACTATATCCAAATATAAGGCATATGATACACGGAGGAAGACGTTGACTAAAATCTTTGGGGATTAGGAGAAATCTTACGAATTACTTCTGTAACATCTTGAAGTAATTGAGAGGAAAAATCCAAGTACCAAATACGAAATATTATCTAAAGAGATTACACTGAGAGTGGAGAGATTCAAGCGAGTATTTTGGGCATTTGGGCCCGCTGTCAAAGGGTTCTCATTTTGTCGTCTGCTCTTGAGTATTGATGGAACACATTTATATGGCAAGTATAAAGGAGTGCTTTTGGTTGTGACCAGTGTAGATGCAAATGGTGGACTATTTCCATGGGGAATGCTAGATTGAAGTGGCTTAAAGAAACTTTCTCACACCCATTGCCAGAAGATGCATCCCAAATCATAATCCAACAACATACTTGTGCATATATTTTACTCGTGATTGGGATGCTTCTATTCCCCGATTCAAGTAAAGATAAAGCACATTTGAGGTGATATAATTATTCCCAACATTTAACTATTAGTGGAAATTATTAATCTAAAATATCCTTTTATGACATATGGAAATATTAATTGAATAGAACTTGTGGTGAATCCTATTGATTTTGCACAATGTTCATGAATTTTAACACTACATCTAATGCACTTTTTTGGTCGTTTTTGCAAGATTATGTTACTGGTAAAAGAGTTATTTTGCTATTTGATTTCATAATGATTAATAAATGCAAGAGTGTCACAAGAGCCTTATTTTTTCAAATTTAATATATCTTTCTCTGAAAAGTTTATTTGAATAGAACTAAATACATTTTTTAATATGATAGGTGGTTACTACTTCTTCAAAAATTCGACACATGCGGGACATTATTACGGGTTAGTGCTGTTTTAGCATACATGTATAGGGCAATGTTGAAAGTTGCTTTTAGGCAAAATAAAGAGCTCAAGTGTATTTAACTTTATTATAAGTTTGGGTGTGGGAGAGATTGGTTTTGAAACCAACATTATGCGAGGCACGAGCTTTAGACGGGCAGATTCCACTGGGCTGTATGTAATTAATTTTGAATCTAATTAATGTAAACTTAAATTCAAATTTTAATCACGGTATTAGATGCTAACCTTTTATCATTCACGCAGATGGAACGTCCAAAAATGCTATGATGAGACCCCAACAAGACAGCTAGATTTTTACAGAAATGAGCATGATCGCATGATAATTTATCAAGTATTGAATTTTAATTTAAGAAAATTTAAGCTACTGATCTATTTCGAAGAGTTACTAATATGTGGAATATTTTCTAGTTCAAGTGGCTGCCATATAGAAAACACCTACGTCGTCTACCACTAATTTGCATGGAGGAGCACGGTATATGGCGAGCAAGAGTTCCTCTCATTTGCTTTGAAATTATGGAGATGCATGTGCTAGATCGCGTGCTTAGGCAGTTTAGTTTGGCACTACATGTTCCATAAGAAGTAGAAAGAATAGAGAGAAAGGCATCCAAAGGTGGGCCTCAACTAAACTAGACAAATGTGCATCATCAGTACATCGCTAGATGGAATGATCGGTATTTCAGTATCGTGGAGCAGCTTTATCCTCCGATGGAGGAAATATATTATATTAGATGGTATTGAGGGATTACTAGAAGATGGATAATCAATGAAACCACGGCTCCAGTCGACGAACTCGAGATATGTGCCTAATACGTACTAAGGGGTGTAGATGATAGAGAATGGGTAAGCAAATTATGTAATTTCAAATAGTTTTCCATCCATTTTCAGTTTTTTAATCCCTTAGCTTTTAATTGTTTATATATACATTTTTACGTAATTGCAGCTAGACGCTATCGATGATATAGAGGGCATTGCAACTGAGGGCATAACTGCGACAAGAGGAGATTCTCTACATCGGCAGATAGTAGTC
>BQKN01067623.1:47179-86326 GCA_022839385.1 Asparagus kiusianus | reverse complement strand
CCATCCACGTTCAGACATGATCGTTAGATGATTAGATCCCCGACTGTTCTTTCCCTACCAAAATCCGGACATTGATCCATAAGTCCACCTTCATCCTACCAGCTCAATCACAACATTATCTACACGTGCCATAAAATACCAACGAAAAAAAAAACTCCATCCACGCTTCAACCTCTTGACCCACAAAATCCCAAAGAAAGAAAATGAGAACCGCCTAAAACTTCCATTAATGGCGGGTATCCAAGCTTAGCGTCTTTTAATTTCGAAGCTACATCGGTACCAGTAGTTATAGAAATTATTATCGTGACGAGATTTGGATGGTAACGCGCGGTAGAGCGGAGTACAAGGAGGTGTCCTTTTCCTTTGAAGTCACTTCCATCGCTCTCCTATCTTTTTCACGTGGTAGGCGTGGAAATTGTGAAAGTAGTTTGGGCTGGAATCCAAGTTAGATAATTGTGTGGGTCTTGTTCTGTGCTGGGCTGTAGCTAGCTTTTGAGAGTTGCTTCCCGTGGCCCAAATAGGGGTTTTCGAAGAAATAGATAAGATTAGTGGAAGCAGAACGAATTGATTATCACTTTGGGGGTCATTAATGAGAGAACGATTTAGCTACAATTGTCAGGATTAGGGATCAGGGACGCTTTGAAGTGAACATTGTGATATTAATGCTATTCTGACTCAACTTTTCTAACAAGACTATAACTTGACTATATGTTCAGTTTGAAAAATTCTCCCAAGACCCAAATATGAGACCAACATGAGGGACATGTGAGGTATCCCCCCGCATATTGCATAATGAGGTGGTCATCATCCTGTAGCAAAGCTCGTTCAGTTTTCATAGTGTTTCCAAGCAATTCATTTCATTCATCTTAATTAGAAGGGAATTTTGAAGTAGCCAAGGCAAGATGTGCAGCAGATTTATTAACCGGAGAAATAGATATAAAATATACACTAAAAGAAAGGGATAGAAGAGGAAGTAGCACAATTGTACGGAGGAGAGAAAATTAGAAGAACAAAATTAGTCAATTTTCTGATCATCGTGTCATGCTGCTTTGAATTGTTCGATTATCAAATATAAGTGATATTGTCATACCAGGATGAATATAGCAATGAGACGACAATTAATGAGTATTGCATCCCGAATTGATTTCGAAACGCTGAATCTCTTTAAGTGCAAAAGAGGAAGTGAACTAACAAATAGAGTTGTTATTGTTGCGCGCCGTGCGGAAGCGTGCTCGACAAACAAACGAGTCCGTAAGCCACGGGAGAAGATTAACAAACCAAACTCGAGCACAATCCAAACAAATACAACAAACCAATCGCAAACACAAAGATATATGTGATTCGGCAATTTGCCTACGTCCACAGGGAGAGGATAGAGAGATTTCACTATTTTCAAGGAGAGTACAAAAGTGTTACAATCACTCAAACACTCGAACAAACCCTAACCAAAGATCTCTCAACTCGCTCACAAGTTCTCCCTCTCAAAGTGCTCAGAATACTCTCTATTCTCTGATTAACAAAACCCTAAAATCGTGTTTTAATATATATCAAAACACGAACCAAATCAAAACAGGAAAAAAGTCCATGCCCAAACTCGACTAGCTGTCGACCGCCGAAATCGTCGCAATCGACCGGCCAGAACGACAGAATCCAATAAACCATTATAAGGTTTGGCGGTCGATCGGACCTAACCTCACGGTCGACCGACTAAAACTCCAGAAACTACCCTGTACTCGCGCACGTTGGCGGTCGACTGGACCCTTTGTCACGGTCGACCGGCCAGAGTCCAAATGTGTCCGCTAAACTTGCTGATTTCGCCGTTTTCTCTTCAATTCTCCACCTCGACGAACGTTTTCCCAAAACTGAGCCGACACCAATACAAACCAAAAAACATCCCACTTATTGCCTCCAGTATGAAGTGGAATCAATGCACGACAACGGACTCAATCCATAAAAAGTCGGGAAACCGGCTGCATCAAAAAGACTGCCTGCGTACCCCCTCTTCCAAGGGATCAAGCCATACGTAGTTCATCCAAATGGTCGTCAACGGCCTCAACAATCACGAATATGCAACAAATTTCAATAATGATCAAACTTGTTACTCGGAACCATATTTGTGAGCATATCCGACGGATTATCCTTCGTGTAGACCATCATAATTTCCACCTTGCCATCTTCAAGAACATCCCGAACGAAGTGATAACGAGCGTTGTCCTCGCATGAAAAACTTGATTTTTCACCAAATAGATAGCACTCATGCTATCATAATAAAGAGTGACGGACCGTTGCAAAATATCAAGTTCCTCTAAAAGTCCCTGAAGCCAAATAACATCCTTCATAGCCTCTGTAATCCCCATATACTCTGCCTCCATCGTCGATAAAACCATCGTAGACTGTAAGGTGTATCTCAACACACCGGCGCATGGGTCAAAGTGAATACATACCCCGTTGTAGACGGGCGCTTATCCAAATCTCTAGCATAACCTGAATCAACATAGCCAATGTACAACTACTCACCTCTAGGGTCCCGCTTAAAACATAAACCAACATTGAGAGTACCTCGAATGTTCCTCAAAATCCATCTCACTGCATCCAATGACCTACTCCCGGATCGTGCATGTATCTCGAAACCATGCTTACCGCCTGTGACAAATCCGGCCACGTACATACTATCGCGTACATTAAGCTTTCAACTGCGCTCGTTGTAGGCGTCTAAAAATGCCTATAGGTTCTCACACGCGGCTTGAGACAAAGAAAAGATAATGAATGTTACTATCCGAGTCACAAAGTCTTATTTAGCGTTGACAAGCACATGAAGTGAGTCGACGAATCGTGTAAAGCAACGAAACTTCAGAATAACGAAAACACGAACTAATCGGGAGCAACGCGTTACTTACGAAAATGCAAATGCCCCTCGTATCCTGTCGACTTCACATGTCATTCAACCATAGAAGCTTGTAGATCTTCTTGTCAGCTTTCCAACACAATTGAATCGCGCAATTCCAAGTTCGAACAACGAAAATACGATAAAAACGGACGGGGAGCGCAAAACGATGCCCAGAACCAAAGCTAAGACACTGCGAGTGTCTCGGCCAATGCCAAGACACTACGAGTGTCTCGTCCTTGGCCGAGACACCGCGGGTGTCCTAGACCTGAAAAATCTGTTTTGCTATTTTTTGAGCTGTTTTTTGATCGTTAACCATCTGGATTTATTTTAACTGATCTAATATTATCCAAGAACATGATAAAGTGGTTACAACTGAGGATAAGAGCAAATCATTCATTCTTATCTAAAAACAGGGCTCCTGAAGCCTATAAATACAGCCCTAGGGCCTTTATTTGCACAGATCTGGAATTTTCAAGCCTCGGCGAAGCCCTGTTGAATTGAAGACTGAAGGAGCACGAATTTCAGAGGAGAGGAGGAGATCGGATCGAGTTCGTCAGCATAAAGAAGAGGATCTCGTTAGATCTATAGTTCCCGGTTCCTTCCCTTGAGATTGTCCTGTTGCGGTGATCTCGAGAAGAGTGATTATCTCACTGTTGCCGAGATAATTGCTTCGGTTTCTTGATTCCTTTGCAAATCAACAAAGCTCCAGATCGATCTGATCGTTTGGTAGTCCACGGATATCAACGTCCCCGTTACAGGCTAAAATCTCACGCAAGCAGCGGAGAATAAACATCTGTTGTGTTTGTTTAAAAGAAAGTTATAATTTTTGTTGAAAGTCTTATAAAAAGACTATTTCTTTGAGTTTGTTGTAAACGCTTAAAGTTGTAATGAACTCATCAACGAAATTAATTTTCTTCCCAAACAAGCTGGCGACCACGGTTGGAGCCAACAGCCTAACTACCAAGGTTGTCGTGCCGCAGCCAACGATCAAGATCCCGGTGAACGAAGAGGTCGAATACGAATTCGACCAGCAAAAGTTCGAGGAGTACGTCTCCTCCTCCTCCTCTAGATCCGCCTCTCCTCGCAAGGACAGGAAGTCCTCCTCCTCCAGGAAAATCTGTTAGTCTTCAGATCTGAAGACCAAAAAGGCGATCTCTCTGCCGTCGCTGCTGTAGTTGCATCTCACGATGACCCGACGACGTTCGATGAAGCCAAAGCCATAGTTTCGAACACTGCCTCCATTAAGGAATTGACTGTAGAAGGCGCGCCAACTTTGACGAAAAGGGCTCGTCAAAGGCGCTGTTAACATCTTGCCTGCCAATTCGCTAAAGCTTTGGAGCAAGTGGATGGGCTCCACTATCAAGCGGATCTGAAGTCCAGGAGACGCCAAATGGCTAAACCATCACCACAACGAGCTTCAGGAACTTCCTCCCAACCACCTACTAACGAATGGGTTCGTGTCAAACAGAACCGTTCCACTCTTAAGGAGCGTATTTAGAAGCGCCCGCATACTTCTTGCATACGCCCAGATCCTTGTGCATAAAACAAAAGAATTACAAAAAGAAGAGGTGTTCAAAAGGACACCAAGATCTAAGCAGGTTTGGGTACCGAAGATCAAGTCAGCGCTTCTACCCGACAAGAGATACCAATCGTGTCACTTGCTCGATTCTAGATCCAAAGCTGGTTCCCAGCTTTCGTCAAGTTCAGATCTTGCTCCTTCTAATCTCGCACCTCCGGTGAAGCTCCGCAACAGTATGGACATATCCAGAGGTAGGAAAGCAATAGTGGAATGCCTAGGTCCTTTGCACGAGGATCAATGCAAAGCTCCAGTCAAAGAACGCTTTGGCACTATGAATGAACCCCGAGAAACTCATCGAGCTGGGGGTCACACTCGCCATTACAACAAGTCTGAGCCTTCTTATAAAGGGAAAATTTCATTAATCGACCACATTGGACTGTGAGTCGAACTCTAAGAGCCTGTTGAGGTCCCGTGCTCACAAATGCGTAACTCCAAACATGTGACTCTTGAAAATGCTAACAAAATGTTATATCCCCAGAAGGAAACGTATTTGTCTAACGATGATAACGTTATACCTAGGAAGTTGTGCCAGCGCACGATAGGCTGCTCCAGCAATCATGCCGATGAGTTGTACTATCGGACTGGTGGTACAAACAAATCTCGAAAGAGAAGTACCCGGGAAGCGGACTCTTACTGTCCATATACCAAAATTATCAGGGTAGCATTATCAGCGTGTAGCTGCCCTAAGACCGCTCTACAGAGAGTCTCGGTATTCCAAAGGCTTTCTTCAGAAGCATTGAATACTAAACCAAGACGTTTCCGTAAGAAACGATCAGCCATTCAAGATGACGAACTTCCAAAAGTCACAATTGACATGGCTGATAGAAAAAAGTCAACTCGACCTTCTAGTTCTGACCTACTCATATTGCATCGTCTAACCCAATTACAATTGGGAACCATTAGGTAAAGGGATTATCAGAGAATGCAAAGGGGATTATCCTCGGATGATGAAGTATCAGATGCCAACTCTACAATCGCTTCTGACAATACAGTATCCAGCCTAGGACAATCCTGCAACACACTTATGATCAATACTGAACAAATCGCCAATATTCTCTAGGATGCTCTACCCAAGCAGAAAGAAGTATTCAAAATTAAAATAAAAATGGCTATGCAGCAAATGAGGGAAGAGCATGACCAACAGATTCAAACTCTGTCCAATCAACTTGGTGAATCCAGCCGTCGCAACATTACTAACCAAGCAGGTAGAAAGATTCAGATATGGATGAACATCTCAATGCTGATAACCCTCCCGTTGACTAAAACGCTAGGGGTAGCCCTACTAAAGACAATGACGCTGGGGGTGGTCCCACCGAAGATGACAATGTCGGGGGTGGCCGTGTGGTTCCTCTTAGAAATCGTCCAAAGCATGATAGATGAGGATGAAAAGATGAAAGACCTCGAGAGCAAAATCAACGCTCTGATGTCTGCTCGAGAGGTGAAGAAAACCAGTATTCTGTGTCCCTATCCAAGAGAGTGGGAGTCGATCCCGTATCCAGCGAAGTTCAACCTGATCAACTTCACGCCGTTCGACGGGAAGGGCTCCTCCACTCAACACTTGATTTATTTCAAGTCCCACTTAGGAGTGATCTCTGGTAAGGATCCTTTGATGGTCCGATCATTCGTTGGCACCCTTCGCGAGTCTGCTTTCAATTGGTACCGCCGTCTCAAGCCTGGAAGCATCAAAAGATGGGACGACATGGAGAGCTCATTCCTCGATAATTTCTTTGATGATGATGATGAGATATCAATCAGAACGCTTTTCGAGGATAAACGGGAAGACGAAGAGACAGTCAACGATTTTATCAAGCGCTTCCAAACTAAGGTGATGAATTGTCGAGATCCAGTCACGGAGGATTTCATCCTCTAAACCTGTCATAACAACATCTCCATTAATATCTTGAAAGTTATGGGAGTAGCATCATCCAATACCTGGAAAGAGTTAAATGTGCACGGAGAGCAGGCCGAACGCTTCCTCAGAAGGAAGAAAGTCAAAAGAAGCCAACCGACGGCTAACCTTCCGAACTCAAGCTTCGTCTCCCGTGGTAAGGGGAAGGCATATACAGCAATTGTTGATGTTAATCAGACATCACAACAACAACCCCGAAGATAGCAAAAGACTTCGGATCCGAGACTCCAAAAAGAGTACTCCTTTAAGGACGAAGACGTTCCATCCATTTTCGAATCCCTCCTTGATAACAACAAGATCAAGCTACCGTCTATCGCAAGTCAGGAGGAAGCTGATAATACTTTGGATCCAAAATACTATGCATACCATAGGAGGATCCTTCATCCCACCAAGGCTTGCTTCGCTCTTAAGAATAGCATCCAAACCTTGGTTGAAGCTGGCGTCATAACGCTAAATTGAGCCGAATGCACACTCCGAAGAGTATACGAGTATAAACTACTTCTCAATCATCCAACAGGTATATGAGGTTAAACTGCTCCCTTCATACTCTAACATGTATATAAGTCTAAACTGTTTCCTTTCTTTCATGGGAAGTTCCTGGAAAGTGTCATGCCTGGTATTCTTAAGGATAACCCGGTCATCCAATTAAGAATGTTAGACCTAGTTTCACGAAGGAAGCTGAGGGTGGATGATTCATATAATGAGAAGTTTCTGAAAGAATGTTACATGTAATATTCTTAGGGATAACCCGGTCATTACAAACAAAGTGATAAACACTAAACTCCCGCTGTTAAAGTCCTGACATAGCACTAGAAATTTTAATTCGAATGGTCTA
Source organism: Asparagus kiusianus (assembly GCA_022839385.1). Taxonomy (NCBI): domain Eukaryota; kingdom Viridiplantae; phylum Streptophyta; class Magnoliopsida; order Asparagales; family Asparagaceae; genus Asparagus; species Asparagus kiusianus. The sequence continues at coordinate 79,116 of BQKN01067623.1, read as the reverse complement.
TTGTGATTGTCAAATCCCTTTCGTGTCAAGATCTTATCATTTGACATTGAAAACCCTCATTGAGTGATTCGTACAAGTTAACACTCCCACCGTGATTTATACTTTCACTCCCACTTGGTCAAATCTTTAAACAGTTATGACCATAACCAAAATCCCCTCTCGATTTTTTCCATGAACGAGAGGTCCACAAATTGAACGATCAAACCTTTAAATAGTTAGGATCGCTCAAACCGCCCATTTGGTCAAACCTTCCTACAGTTAGGACCAACGTCAAAATCTCCTTTCGATTCCTTCCATGAACAAGAGGTTCACTTTCAAATCAAGTGATCAAACCTTCCTACAGTTAGGGTTACATCAAACTCCCGCTTGGTCAAGCCTTCCTACAATTAAGGCTAAAATCATAATTCACTCTCGATAAACGAGAAATTTACCTTTAGTTCAGTAATCAAACCTTCCGACAGTTAGGATTATCCGAATCTTTTTGATTCTCGAAGTAGAGATCTCACTCTTAGTTTCACTCTTTAGATTCTCGAAGTGAAGATCCTACTTTGAGTTTCCTTTGTAACTGAAGATAGAATATAAAATTTTTCCTCTCCAGCATCGGGTTCGTCTTTGCCCTAAGAGAAGATAGTACTTTTCAACTCCTAAAATCTACGCCTTACACACGCGGGGAATTTTATCCTGAAATCTAAGTAGGGATAAGTCAGCACCTAACACGCGTTGCTAGTTTAGTCTTTCACTGATTGAAGAAGACATCAGAATCTAAGTCTGGGGAATTTTATCCTGAAACCTAAGTATGGATAAGTCAGCACCTAACACACGTTGCCGGTTAGTCCTTAACCGTAAAAAAGAATAAAAGTCCACATATTCGATAGTATGGCAGGTTGTTATTAATAACATCATAATCCGTGCCTTACACGTATGAGGAATTTTATCCCGAGTTCTAAGAAGGGATAAGTCAATGCCTAACACGTGTTGCCGTTTAGTCTTTCACCGATTGAAGAAGACACCAGAATCCAAGTCTGGAGAAGTTTATCCCGAAACCTAAGTAGAGATAAGTCAGCGCCTAACACACGTTGTCGGTTAGTCCTTGATCGTAAAAAAAGGACAAAAGCCCACATATTCAACATTGTGACAGGTTGTTATTAATAACACCATAATCCGTACCTCATATGCGCGGGGAATTTCATCCTGAATCCTAAGTAGGGGTAAGCCAATGTCTAACACGTGTTATCGGTTTAGTCTTTTACCGAGTGAAAAATACACCAGAATATAAGTCTGAGGACTTTTATCCCGAATCCTAAGAAGGGATAGGTCAGCGTCTAACACGCGTTGCTGGATAGTCTATTCCTGTAAGAAAGATAAAGTCTATGTATTCAATATCGTAGCACTAAAAGAGTTAACTCTTTTAGCACAACGTTACATATAGAACGGACTTAAACAATCTGCATGCTAGCCCGACTTAAACGGTAGTCGGTAAAGGCTCATCAAACCCGTTGATGGCTGAGGGTTTATCAAAAATCCTATAAACACAAGAGTCATTGACGCACCAGCTTCATTAGTTGGTCTCGTGACTTAAGAATCCGATAATTTCAAGGTAAGATCCATACATGCAGATAAATCAGCTTTAACAGTTGGTCCTGTAGCCCTAACATTTAGGATCGCCATGCTCCAATGCCTTAAAAGCTTAAATTATGTATACTCTAGCAAACGTACGAGTCTAAACTGTGTTAACGCCGATCGATGCGAAACCCTAAGGTCAACGTCGGTCAATGTGTAGCACTAGATCAACGCGTTGCGATGAAAATCAACGCCAATCAAAGTAAAATCCTAAGGCTAACACCGGTCAACGCGTAGCCCTAGGTCAACGCCAATCAACGCATTACAAGAAAAGTCAATGTCGATCGAAGTGAAACCCTAAGGTCAAAGCCGGTCAACATGAAGCCCTAGGTCAATGCTAATCAACGCATTGCGATGAAAGTCAACGCTGATCGAAATGAAACCCTAAGGTCAACGGCAGTCAACGCATAGCCCTAGGTCAACACCAGTCAACACGTTGTAAGAAAAGTCAACGCCAGTCAACACATAGTTCTGAGTCAACGTGGGTCAACGCGTTGTGATGGAAATAGCAGGCAAAGTTAACTCAATGATACGAGCCAAAACCAACTCAACAATTTTGACTCGAGACTTTGACGATGACCAGCCAATAAACGCAGCGCCGGAAGAATTTTATCTATTTGTCAAAATATTGAATAGACCGAAAATCAAAGAAGTCAAGAATTGAAGCTAACTACAGGTCCTTTCTCACTGTTGGACCAATCACATCTAAAGTATTTCAGGCTTTTTTATAAAAGAAACGAGACTGAAACACTTTAGAGGGGGTATCTGTAGGCGTCTAAAAATACCTATAGGTTCTCGCACGCAGCTCGAGAAAGAGAGAAGATAATGAATATCACTATCCAAGTCACAGAAGCTTATTTAATGTCGACAAGTGTATGAAGTGAGTCAAAAAACTGTGTAAAGCAACAGAACTTCAGAATAACAAAAACACGAACTGATCAGGAGCAACGCGTCGCTTACGAAAACACGAAACGCCCCTCATATCTCACCGACTCCACATGTCATTCAACTATGGGAGATTGTAGATCTTCTTGTCAGCTTTTCAACGCATATTGAATTGTGCAATTCCGAATTCGGACGACGAAAATACGACAAAAACGGACGGGACGCGCAGAACGGTGCCCAGAACCAAAGTTAAGACATTGCGAATGTCTCGGCCAACGCCTAGACACTGCGAGTGTCTCGGCCAAGGCCGAGACACCGCGGGTGTCCTAGACCCGAGAAATCTGTTTTGCTGTTTTTTGAGCTGTTTTTAGATCCTTAACCATCTGGATTTGTTTCAACTGATCTAGTGTCATCCAAGAACGTGATAAATTGGTTACAAATGAGGATAAGAGCAAATCATTCGTTATTATCTGAAAACAGGGCTATTGAAGCCTATAAATACAACACTACGGCCTTTATTTGCATAGATCTGGAATTTTTAAGCCTCGGCGAAGGCCTGCTGAATTGAAGACTGAAGTAGCACGAATTTCAGAGGAGAGGAGGAGATCGGATCGAGTTTGTCAGCATAAAAAGAGGAGCTCGTTAGATCTACAGTTCCCTATTCCTTCCCTTGAGATTGTCCCGTTGCGGTAATCTCGAGAAGAGTGATTATCTCGCTGTTGCCGAGATAATTGCTTTTGTTTCTTGATTCCTTGGCGAATCAACGAAGCTTCGGATCGATCTGATCATTTGGTAGTCTATAGATATCAACGTCCCTATCACATGCCAAGATCTCACGCAAGCAGCGAAGGATAAACATCCGTTGCGTTTGTTAAAGTTATATTTTTTGTTGAAAAGACTATTTTTTTGAATTTGTTGTAAACGCTTAAAGTTGTAATGAACACGTCAACGAAATCAATTTTCTCCCCAAACACTCGTATATGGAGTCTTCGACATAAACTCTCGATCTTCAACTGTCTTTGATGAAAGGTCAGCCGAAAGCTTTAAATAGGCTCCCAAAGGTACACTAACTGACTTCGTATTCATGCTTATATTGAGCCGCTGTAGTACTTTCTTTAAATAAGCTACATGTGTCAAACAAATTTTGCCATTCTCTTTGTCTCTGCCGATCTCCATCCTTAATATGCGCTTTGCCTTGCTCAAATCTTTCATCTCGAATTCCTCTAAAAGTTGTGCCTTCAACTCATCTATAGAGGATCTGGAAATAGAAGCAACCAACATGTCATTGACATAAAGCAACAAATAAATACACGTACCTCCTTTTAACTTGCAATAATACATGCAAGGATCAAACTGGCTCTGAGTATATGAATGACCGACCATAGATCCATCGAATCGCTTATACCACTGTCGAGGAGACCGCTTCAAACCGTATAGTGATTTCTTCAACCTACAAACAAACTTTTCCTTCCCTACAACTCGGAATCCTAATGGCTGAGTCATATATGTTTTTTATCAAAATCACCATGAAGAAATATCGTCTTTACATCCAACTGATCTAACTCCAAACCATATTATGCTACCAAAGCTAGCAAAATCTGAATCGAAGAGTGCTTAACCACCAGAGAGAAAACATCATTATAATCAATACATTCCTTCTGTATATAGTCCTTCACAACCAACCTAGCTTTGAACCTCACTGGAGTGCCTTCAATGCCCTCCTTCTTCGTGCATCCTCACTTACAATCAATCGCCTTCCGCCCCTTTGGAAGCTCAACATGCTCCTATGTATTGTTCTTATGAAGAGACTACATCTCCTCCTGCATAACTACCTACCACGAATCAGCCTCTAAACTCTGCTCGGTCACTCTGAATGTAGTAGGCACCAACTCATCGATACTCTCCACCGGAAGTTCATACGCAACTACTGTGTCGGTATATCGTGCTAACATCTGTATGTCTCTCCTCTATCTTCGAACCTGAGCCATCGGTCCCTGATCCTGTACATCTGTACCCGTATCCTCCTCGTCATTGTCATGCTCGTCTGGCATCAGCTTAGTCGCACTCTAATGGATACTATACCATCTGGATAATATGGAGCTACATAGATATCCACCACCTGTGATATCTCCTTCGTCGGGTCGCTCTCCACCTGATGAGAGTTGTGAAGCTTTAAGATAGAAGCCTCATTAAATATGATGTCTCTACTCAGCACAATCTTTCTATCAACTGGATCCAATAGCTTGTATCCCTTGACACCACGCTTGAATCCTATAAATATGGCCTTCCTAGCTCGAGGTTTTAATTTATCTGTCTTCACATGATAAAATACAGGGCATCCAAAGACCTTGAGCTGGTCATAATCTCATGCTGGCTCTCTCGACCATATCTCCATAGGGGTCTTCCCCTAAATCACAGATAAAGGTAGCATGTTAATGAGGTGGCTCGCATATGATAGTGCCTGAGCCTAAAAGATCTTCTCCAAATCACTCTGCGATAATAAGCATTGGACCTTCTCTAGTAAAGACCAATTTAACCTTTTTGTCACCCCATTCTGCTACGGTGTATGACTAACTATGAAATATCTCTCTATGTCCTGATCTCGACATAGCTGCTGAAAGGGGTCTAATGTGTACTCACCGCCGTTGTCTGATCGTCACGTCTTGATTTTTCTCTGAGTCTGCAGTTCCAATCTCTTCTTCCACTCCACAAATAAATCTAGAACTTTACTCTTCATCATCATGGTGTACACCCAACAAATCCTAGAATAGTTATCAACGAATGTGGCGAACCAATATCGATCACTAAGTAATGCCGTCTTGGTGGGACTCCAAATATCTGTGTACACGTAATCCAGAATGTCCCTCATCTTATGAATGGTAGTCCCAAACTTCACATTCGTCTTCTTGCTAAGAACATAGTGCTCACAGAACTCAATCTTCCCACTCTTTTCTCTCTTCAATAGCTCATGTTTGCACAAAGCTTGTAGTGACTTTTCTCCGGTGTGCCCTAACCTATAGTTCCAAAGTCTACTCATGTCCGCCTCTGAAATAGCTGAAGCTACCTGGCCAACCTCGGTGCTCCTCTTCAGATAATACAAGTTTTGACCGCGAACTCCCTTCATCACCATCAAAGATCCCTTAGTAACTTTTACTACAGCGTCCTCAAATGTCACATTAAATCCCTTTGCCTCCAAAGCTCCAACAGAAATAAGATTCTTCTTCAGCTGAGGAATAAATCTCACTTCTTTCAATTCACGGACTACTCCATCGTGCATCCGAATCCTCATGGTACCTATCTTACAAATACCACAGGATTGATCATTTCTCATGATAACAACACCCCTATCGAGTCTCTCAAATGATGCAAACCAATCTCGTCTAGGAGTCACATGATAAGTAGCACCAGAATCAAGCATCCAATCGGATAAATCCATATGGTTCACCTCCGTAGTAATCAATAGACTAAAGCTCGAATTATTAGAATCAACTCCTTTCGCAACATTCACCTCATTGGACTTTAGGCTCTTCTTCTTGCTATTCTCCTTCTCCTTGAGCTTCGGACAATCTCTCTTCCAATGTCCCTGTTCCTTGCAAAATGCACACTGATTCTTTGCTAACTGGTGGTAACCTCTAGACTTTGACATGTTCCTATTACCACCTCTCGGATATAGGCTTCTACCTCTCGTCGACAAAGTCTCTCCTGAAGTACTAGCGCGGGAAGTCTCCTTGTCCTTCCTCCTCAAATTATAGTTCGTCAAAGTATTAGTAACTTCACTATATGTGATAGAAGATCTCTCGTTCAACAAAGTAATCACGAATGTATCATACTCCTCATCCGGTAAAGAGCCTAAAAGAATAATAGCCTTGTACTCATCCGTAATCTTCTCATCCACATTGGCCAAGTCCGACAACAACTTAGTATGGTTATTCACATGAACTGCTAGTGAGGTGTTCCTGGACATCTGAAATCTAAATAATCTTTGTAGCAAGTGCAAAATATTCTCAACACTCTTCGTCAGGTACTTATTGTTGAGAATCTCTCATATCTTCATTATAGACATCACTCCAATCATATCATACTTTAGCTTTTGTTCCAAACATGACCTGATCTCACCACAAGCATTCTTATTCATCTTTTCTCATACCGCCTTTTCATATTTTGATGGCCTCTCATGGACCATGATGACCTCTTCCAAATTCTGAGCATTAAGCGTATTCTGTACGTCACTCATCCACAAATCAAAATTGATCTTGCCGTCATATTTAACCATACTAATTTTAGTGTTCTGAAAACCAACTTGAACTGTACCCGCCATCTTGTTGTTTTCACCAACTTCTTCACTCATACTCACAAACTCTAAATTGTAGAAAAAAAAATTCAAACTTGATAGAATTTAAAAGTTACCCAACTGAACCCTAGAACGGATTCCAAATAGATCTCCTAACCACACAAGGAAAGGGAAATCTTCAACGGTAACTCCACAACGCTATCTCCACCGAAGCCTAGAACTCCAAGAACCAAGCTTCCATAATGAATCTTCCTTTACCTAATGCCAAAACCCTAGATCTCTGATACCAATTGTTACGCGCCGTGCGGAAGCGTGCTCGACAACCAAACGAGTCCGCGAGTCATGAGAGAAGATTAACAAACCAAACTCGAGCACAATCCAAACAAATACAATAAACCAATCGCAAACACAGAGATATACGTGGTTCGACAATTTGCACACGTCAACGGTGAGAGGATAGGGAGATTTTACTATTTCGATGAGAGTACAAATTAAAGGGTTACAATCACTCAAACACTCGAACAAACCCTAACCAAAAATCTCTCAACTCGCTCAAAAGTTCTCCCTCTCAAAGTGCTCAGAATACTCTCTATTCTCTGATTTACAAAACCCTAAAATTGTATTTTAATATATATCAAAACACGAACCAAATCAGAACAAGAAATAAAGCCCATGCCCAAACCCGACTGGCGGTCGACCGCCAAAATCGTCACAGTCGACCGGCCAAAACGACAGAATCCAAAAAAACCATTACATGGTTTGGCGGTCGACCGGACCTAACCTTGCGGTCGACCGGACCTAACCTCGCGGTCGACCGACCAGAACTCCAGAAACTACCATGTACTCATGCACGTTGGTGGTCGACCGGACCCTTTATCGCAGTCGACCGGCTAGAGTCCAAATGTGTCCGCCTGGAATTTCTTGTACTTGCTGATTTCGCCGCTTTCTCTTCAATTTCGCGGTCGACCAGCCAGAGTCCAAATGTGTCCGCCTGGAACTTCCTGAACTTGCGCTGATTTCGCCGCTTTATCTTCAGTTATATCTTAGATATATCTCGTTGTAACTAAAAGGAAAAAAATATCAAGCTTGTTGTATAGATGGCACGTGTCCACAGGTGGACCCACGACCAATATCAAGTATATGGTTGGCGAAGGCATCAATGCTTCACAAATATTGGGACCGTGCAGTTGATGTCATGGACAAGCCCCATCCCAATCCAAAGTGTGGGAAACGTGCAACAATAGAAGAGCTAACTTTTTTTCTCATCAAAAGCTTGAAGGGGTCTTTTCCTTCGAATTGGACACTTCATGATAGGTCCAATATATTTACGTTCGAGCGGTAGGAACCTTACATGTTCATCACTACACAAAGCTAGGAGATTGATATCTAAATGCATACAGGCTTATAGCTAAGGTTAGATGAGAGTTTTGAGTTCATAGGTTAGTTAGTTGAATTGCCTTTTCAAAGTGTATCATAAACACGGTTAGGTCTTAGAATCTCGTGTACCCTAAAATGCTTTGCGCATATGTGGCTTATCATGGTTAGGTTCTGAAAGGCTCAATGTCGCATGATAAAGGCAGTACTTTCCTAATTTTAGAGATAATCACAATTTTACTTTTAAAATTACTATTTTCGTGCAAGGTATTAGATAAATTTTTGTGAATTTTTCGCATGCGAATCGAAAAGACTCGGTAGAATTTGGGGTAAATTACACTAAACCCCCAAGAATTTTCATTGTAAACCCCCAACAACTTCCGAAATCGTGCGAAACTGCAATGACTATTTGGATTTACAGAAAGACCCCAGTAAATTACCGCATTTCGCTAATAACCCCCATAAATTACAGCCAAAAACCAACGTAAAAAGGTATTTTGAAAGGTGCTGGGGGTCTAGTGTATTAATTTACCGAAAAGATGTTGGGCTTTTCTGCAAGAGTTGTTGGGGGTTTCGCGTACGTGATGTTGAAGTTATTCGGGTTTACTCCAAAACGATGAAAAATTCTTGGCAGTTTAGTGTAATTTGTTCTAGAAACCGGGCTGAGTTCACAAAGTTCCATGAACCTAAGTACTTTTTGCTTGCTTGAACTACACCATTACCTTCCAATCTATACTCACTGCTATATTTCTAAAGAGCACAAGTGATGGGAAATGAAGTGGGCAAGGCCTTAGCTAATTAGCCTTGTAGCTTTAGAGGGTCTAGCTATTTGGAGCCTTTCACCGCCCCAAAAGACCTTACTCAAGTCCAAATGATAAGGTTTTTCTAGTAATATGTATGCCCCAAAAATTGAAAGAAATCCAACGGAAGTGACCTTTTTATGATGAGAGTGGGGCTCTAGGATTACTCTCAAGGAAAAGTTTTGCTAAGATGTGACAAAAGGCTGGTTTAGCAATAATCTGAGCCCCCCCTAATCATGCTCTGAGGTGATGTTTAAGAGGTAAATAACTACCCTTTTTTGTAAAGCCAAACTGACATCCGTGCATTTGGACATTAGTTTTTGCTAGCTAATCATGTCACGTATTGAAGTTGAACGGGAAAGTAGTACAAATTGGGTTTGGATCCTTCTCACGGTTGCTTCAGCGGCATAGATATCATCATCATTCGACAATACATAAGACTAATATTGCATCTTTTTATGAATTGTGGGTTTTTCTTAATTTTCACCAAAGGAAATAACAAAGTCGGTTTGCGGTAGTGGTTTGATTAGTCGTTTTCTTTAATCCCCCAAACTTGAGCATACTGCTGTCATGTGATTTAAACGAGTCATTCAACAAACAACTAACGTTTCATGATTAAATGAGTAGCATATGTTTGGTATAAAGAAAAAGATTGTTATTCACATCTAGAAGGCGTGCCAGAACTAGATCCAAAGAATAGGTCCCGACCAAGATGACAAGAGATTTGTTGTGAGATCGATCTTGTTTAGACTACCGTATCATATAGCATCTGAAGGAACCATTTGATCTAACCATTTGATCAGACATATCTGGAGAAAGCCCAAAAAATTTCCTACCATCGTCGATGTCGCCGGCAACGGTCAGCCCGTAGCTCCTAAGGAAGCAGTCCAGCTCCCGCTCCGACATCGCCTCGTACTGCGCCCGTGTGTACCGCGGGTGGTGCAGCGACATCTGAAAATAGCTGTCATCGCATCTCTCATTCCCAATTTTTCACCGCCGATGTCAACGCCGTCGATGTCGATGCCACTGAAAATATTTGGAGGGAACTAGAAAAATTCCCTCCCAAAACCCAATTGAAATAATCACAATAACATCATAATAAAGAGAGAGAGAGAGAGAGAGAGAGAGAGAGAGAGAGAGAGAGAGAAGGGTATTATGGACTTCACGTATTTTAATCTCTTGGGTTTTGTGTTTTGGGGCTCAGAGAATAAAAATATTACTTTTAGGGGCAAAGCATCCGTTGAAAAAGTCTTGGGGGGTGGGAGACACGTTTTCTCCAGTTTTGAGGGCTAAGAAAAAAATACCTCAATGATATAGCAGCGGTTGCAATGTCTAGTACTCATAATTGAAAGATTGGCAAAGTAAACAAAAAATATTTATATTTATTTGATGGGTTTTTTTTGTACTAGAGCTATGAATACCATTGAAAAATGATTTGTAATTTGAGAATTGATCTCTCTGGTGTCTAACCGCAAGAAAACCACACCTATAGGCTCATTAAGATAGATGAGATTAATAGTAGACTATTCCTCTCGTGGTAGTTATTTGCATATTTGTCGCGTACACTATTCATGGACTTTATTAACAAGTACAATTCGTTAGCTAAGTACCAATCATTAATGGGCGGCTCCTCACAAAACGAAGCATTAAATTTAATACGACCTCGATGGATGTACTATGGGAAGTTCTTAATCGTCCAATCGTGTATTGTAGTTTGGGCTTCTGATTTGAATCAATTTGTTAATATGCTAATCATGCTAGATTAAGATCATTGGCGTACGCTATATGTGTGAACATTAGAAAATTGTTTTCTTTTTAAAATTACTCTGTGTAGTTTAAGAACGACGTTAATTAGATTGTCATAGAGCCACTTAATTAAGCATGTAAGCATGTGGGCCAGTTGTTAGTTAATAACCAAATGGGTTAATTACAAACTACTACTGTATAAAATGGAAAAACCAATATTGTCAATTCCCTGCTTGACTTTGAATTTTTTTTAAAAAAAATTCAAAGAATGCATCCAGAATGCCAAATAATTTTGAGATTAGAACAGAAATGCAACTGAAATACTAGACAGTTTTCAAAGGGGAAAAAAATTAAAATAAAAGAATTTATGAGATCTTAAATAACCATTAATTTTTCTTGTTTGCTTTAGAGGGATTTGGTTGTTTACTTTTGGCTTTCCCAAAAGGAGAGCCAACGCCAACTAATGACTTGTACTCTTGTTTATTAGTTTAATTAGTGGTCGAACCTTTGTCCCTAAACCAGCTAGCTTATATATAATCCTACGACCTTTCCATATGAGTGGGGTCCATTATATTTAACAATTCTCTCTGACCAAGCATGAGGGGACACGTGTAAAATTCTCAATGGTATGAGGACAAAGCTCATAATATGCCAACGAATCTAGTACCCTTCCTATGTTTAGAAGTAGGTTGTGCCCCATTGTCTTCTACTTTGCACTCTACTCTCCTTCGAGTGAGGACCCTCTTTTTTTAATAATATAATTAGATTTATTTGAAATATATTATTTCATTGAGAAGTAAAAGAAATGAAGGGGAAGAAAAAAAGATTAGTTGTAAGGAAAAAATGTGTCCACGTTCCAAAAACAGAAACTTCACGTGCTGCAGCCCCTCTTAGTTTCCCTCATGTGATTCAGCCACTTGAAGTGTGACACTTTATACCGTAGTCTCTTTTAACAATTATTACATGCCAACTAAGCTAAAATCCCCAAAATAACATCATCCTCTCTCTTCAATCCCTCAAACTCAGCTCTCTCATCCTCTCTCTCTCTCTCTCTCTCTCTCTCTCTCTCTCTCTCTCTCTCTCTCTCTCTCTCTCTCTCTCTCTAAAACCAAGGGCTTTCTCAAGCTCGTCGCTCTGGCCTCGCCCTCCTTGCCATCGCCGTCGCCGCCTCCGCCCAGGCCCCTAAGCCTCGCCCTCGAGTTTGCCGCAACGGGCCTGTTATGTTTGCTGGATATGAGAGGAAAATCATGGAGTTTAATTAAGTATTCAATTCATTTGTTTCTCATGTGTGACTTAGCCTTGTGTCAGAAAAGCAAGGGCTCACGGAAGTCTCGTGATTTACATAAATCAAAATTGTATTTTTATGTTGAGGCTCGTGGACGTAATGGAGGGTTTTGAAGTCAAAGAAGAAAGTGAAGACATGGCTAGTTTTGACTTCAATTCTAACGAGAATTTTAATGTCTTCTTTATTTTTTTACTTGTGACTCTCCTCTGTTGATGAACCAACAACACCCTCAATTTCTTTTTTTTTTCTAATCGGGAAAAATAACCGTGTCTTGATCTTATATCCGAAATCTTAGTTCTTGAGCTCTTGGGCTCTCAAGTTAGTTCTAACTTGCCCCATGTTAGTTCTAACTCGCCCCATGTTAGTTTTAGCTCGTTCCAGGTTAGTTCTAGCTAGTTGGGGCAAGTTAGAACTAACAATATTCAAAGCGATATAACGAGATGTAGAAAATGATCCCAAGTGAAAGAAAGATATCGTGTGATAGACAATATAAAGGGCTATATACCGGCGAAGACGGTGGTGAAAACGGAGACCAGAGGTGGCCGGAAAACACGCCCGAAGTCGGCACGACGCTGCTGTTTTCTGCTCGCTGCTGCCATCGAGTGATGTTTCCGATGTTACCAAGAGAGATAGAGAATAAGTTAGAGCGTGATACAAATTGGAGGTGATAGGTAACATGTATGGCTAGTCACAAAAAAAATCGGCGGAAACGAAGATTAGAGGTGATCGAAAAGTGCGTGCGAAGTCGGCACAAAACTGCAGTTTTCTGCAGTGCAATCTCTCGCCGTTCGGGTTTGTTCTTCGCTGTTTGGAGCTTTTCGCCACTGTCCGAGCTTGCCGAAGGTGGGAGGAGGTTGCTGAGGTCGTCGGGGTGTCTCGGTGGGCTCTACCGGAGGTGGGATGAGCTTTTCTCAAGTTTGTTCTAGCCTCTTGGCTCTCAAGTTTGTTCTAATTTGCCTCATGTTAGTTCTAACATGCCCCATGTTAGTTCCAGTCCGTTCCATATTAGTTCTAGTCTGTTCCATATTAGTTCTAGCTAGTTTTAGCTCTAATTCATCTTAGTTCTAGGCTATTGGTCTCTCAAGTTAGTTCTAACTTGTCTCGTGTTAGTTCTAACTCGCCTCATTTTAGTTTTAGCCCGCCTCATGTTAGTTCTAGCTAGTTGGGACAAGTTAGAACTAACGATATTCGAAGCGATATAACGTAAGTTAAAAAATGAGCCCAAGTAAAAGAAAGATACCGTGTGATAGTCAATATAAAGGGCTACACACCGGTGAAGACGGTGGTGAAAACTAAGACCAGAGGTGGCCGAAAAACGCGCGCGAAGTCGGCACGACGCTTGCCGTCGAGCGATGTTTCGGATGTTCTCGAGAGAGATAGAGAATGAGTTAGAGCATGATACAAATTAGAGGTGATAACCAATATGTAGGGCTACTCACTAAAGAAGAAATCGGTGGAAACAGAGATTAGAGGTGATCGGAAAACGTGTGCGAAGTCGACACAAAACTATAGTTTTTTGCAGTGCAATTTCTCTCCGTTCGGGTTTGTTCTTTGCTGTTCGGAGCTTTTCTCCGCTGCCCGAGCTTACCAGAGGTGGGAGGAGGTTGTCATGGTCATCGGGGTGTCTCGGTGGGCTCTGTCGGAGGTGGGAGGAGCTTTTCTCTGTTCCCAAGAACCTAGAACTAAGATGAATTAGAGCTAGAACTAGCTAGAACTAACATGAAACAGGTTAGAACTAACATGGAACGGGTTAAAACTAACATGGGATAAGTTAGAACTAACTTGAGAGCCCAAGATGCTAGAACTAAGATGAATTAGAGTTAGCACTAGCTAGAACTAAAATAGGGTGGGCTAGAACTAACATGGCATAAGTTAGAACTAAAATGATACAAACTGATCATTTACTATCTGATGTCATTCGAATCTGGAAAATCTCAAAATACCAAAGTTGTACGTCTCTTCAACGGCTTTCCAACAAGTCTTAAATCACCTTATTCCGAGTTCAGACGGAAAAATTATAGTGAAAACAATAATATAAACTAACATGGCACAAACTGTATGTAAGATCTGAAAAAGTCTAAAAGACCAAAGTTGTAGGTCTCTTCAACAGATTTCTAACAAATCTTAAATCACCTCATTCCGACTTCGAATGGAGAAATTACAATGGAAACAATAATGTAAACTAACATGGTGTAGATTAGAACTAACATAACAGAGGCAATGACTAACATGACATAAGTTAGAACTAATATGACATAAGTTAGAACTAATATGTCACAAACTGGTCATTTACTATCAGATGCCATTCGAATCCGGAAAAGCTCAAAAGACCAAAGTTATAGGTCTCTTCAATGTCTTTCCAACAAGTTTTAAATCACCTCATTCCGACATCGGACGAAGAAATTACAGCGAAAACAACAATATAAACTAACATGTAGTATATTAGAACTAACATAACAGGGGCTAGGACTAACATGGCATAAATTAGAACTAACATGGTATAAGTTAGAACTAACATGCCACAAATTGGTCATTTACTATCTGATTCCGTTCGAATCTGAAAAGCTAAAAAGACCAAAGTTGTAGGTCTCTTCAACAGCTTTCCAACAAGTCTTAAATCATCTCATTCCGAGTTCAGACGGAGAAATTACAGCGAAAACAACAATGTAAACTATAAGTGATTTAAGACTTGTTGGAAAGCCGTAATTTACATTGTTGTTTTTGCTGTAATTTCTCCGTCCAAACTCGGAATGAGGTGATTTAAGACTTGTTGGAAAGCCATTGAAGAGACCTATAACTTTGGTCTTTTGAGCTTTTCCAGATTTGAATGGCATCTGATAGTAAATGACCAGTTTGTGCCATATTAGTTCTAACTTATGTCATATTAGTTCTAACTTATGCCATGTTAGTCATTGCCTCTGTTATGTTAGTTCTAATCTACACCATGTTAGTTTACATTATTATTTTCACTATAATTTCTCCATCTAAAGTCGGAATGAGGTGATTTAAGATTTGTTGGAAAACTGTTGAAGAGACCTGCAACTTTGGTCTTTTAGACTTTTCCAGATCTTACATACAGTTTGTGCCATGTTAGTTTACATTATTATTTTCGCTGTAATTTCTCCGTCCGAACTCAGAATAAGGTAATTTAAGACTTGTTGGAAAGCCGTTGAAGAGACCTACAATTTTGGTCTTTTGAGATTTTCCAGATTCGAACGAAATTAGATAATAAATGACATGTTTGTGTCATATTAGTTCTAACTTATGCCATGTTAGTCCTAGCCCATGTTATGTTAGTTCTAATTTACACAATGATAGTTTACATTATTGTTTCTGCTGTGATTTCTTCATCCAAAGTCAGAATAAGGTGATTTAAGATTTGTTAAAAATCTGTTGAAGAGACCTACAACTTTGGTCTTTTAGACTTTTCCAGATCTTACATACATTTTGTGCCATGTTAGTTTACATTATTGTTTTCACTATAATTTCTCCGTTCGAACTCGGAATGAGGTGATTTAAGACATGTTGGAAAGCCATTGAAGAGACCTACAACTTTGGTCTTTTGAGCTTTTTCAGATTCGAACGAAATAAGATAGTAAATGACCAGTTTGTGTTATTTTAGTTCTAACTTATACCATGTTAGTTCTAACTTATGCCATGTTAGTTCTAGCCCGCCTCATGTTAATTATAGCTAGTTCTAGCTCTAATTCATCTTAGTTCTAGACTTTTGGGCTCTCAAGTTAGTTCTAACTTGCCCCATATTAGTTTTAACCCGCCCCATGTTAGTTCTAGCCAGCTCAATGTTAGTTCTAGCTCTAATTCATCTTAGTTCTAAGCTTTTGGGAACTGAGAAAAGCTCCTCCCACCTCCGGAGGAGCCCACCGAGACACCTCGACGACCCGGCAACCTCCTCCCACCTCCAGCATACCCGGACAGGGGCGAAAAGCTCTGAATAGCGAAGAACAAACCCGAACGGTGAGAAATTACACTGCAGAAAACTACAGTTTGGTGCCGACTTCGCACGCGCTTTCAGATCACCTTCAATCTCTGTTTCTGCCGATTTCTTCTTTGTTGAGTAGCCCTACATGTTGCCTATCACCTTCAATTTTTATCACTCTCTAACTCATTTTCTATCTCTCTCGGAGACGCCCGAAACATTGCTCGACGGCAGCAGCGAGCAAAAAACAGCAGCGTCGTGCCGACTTCGCGCACGTTTTTCGGCCACCTTCGATCTCTGTTTTTACCACCGTCTTCGCCGGTGTGTAACCCTTTATATTGTCTATCACACGGTATCTTCCTTTTACTTGGACTTATTTTTTACCTTTCGTTATATCTCTTTGAATATTGTTAGTTCTAACTTACCCCAACTAGCTAAAACTAACATGAGGCGGGCCAGAACTAACATGAGGGGAGTTAGAACTAACTTGAGAGCCCAAGCACTCAAGAACTAAGATTTCGGATATTAGATCAAGACACGATTATTTTTCCCGATTAGAAAAAAAAAGAAAAGAAATTGAGGGTGTTGTTGGTTCATCAACAGAGGAGAGTCACAAGTAAAAAAATAAAGAAGACATTAAAAGTCTCGTTAGAATTAAAGTCAAAACTAGCCATGTCATTCACTTTCTTCTTTGACTTTAAAACCCGTCATTACGTCCACGAGCCTCAACATAAAAATACAATTTTGATTTATGTAAATCACGAGACTTCCGTGAACCCTTGCTTTTCTGACACAAGGCTAAGTCACACATAAGAAACAAATGAACTGAATACTTAATTAAACTCCATGATTTTCCTCTCATTTGTAGCAAACATAACAGGCCCGTTGCGACAAACTCGAGAGTGAGGCTTAGGAGCCTGGGCGGAGGCGGCGATGGCGATGGCGAGGAGGGCGAGGGCCAGAGCGACGAGCTTGAGAAAGCCCTTGGTTTTAGAGAGAGAGAGAGAGAGAGAGAGAGAGGATGAGAGAGCTGGGTTTGAGGGATAAAAAGAAAGGGCATAAGGTTATTTTGGAGATTTTAGCTTAGCTGGCATGTAATAATTGCTAAAAAAGTGCTACAGTATAAAGTATCACACTTCAATGGGTTGAATCATATGAGAGAAACTAAGAGGGGCTGCAGCACATGAAGTTTTTGTTTTAGGGCCTGGATACACTTTTCCCTAGTTGTAAAGATAAAAAGGTAATAGGAAAAAAAAATTATCTTGTAACCTCCACCTAATCAACACGAATCATTATTTAAGGGATAGAGCCTAAGGTAAGGTTGGAATATAGTGAGGCAAAGTTAAAGGGGGTAGAGTCTTATTTTTTCTAAAGCTTAGTGCTAAGCAAGTGCAAGTCCCGAGGCCAACTACTAATGAGTCACAATGAGAGAGAAATAAAGAAAACAGAATGACATTTTGAACTTATTAATTGATCAAGATGTAGCTAGGCCTTCGAGTATAATGAAAAGGTAGAATACATGAGTAACTTGAGTAGCACCTTGGATTGTTATGGGACATGGTGACATGGAGATAATTGGACTTTAGCTTCTCATGTTGTGCGTATACCTATAATCTATACTTTTACTATCCCAACAAAAATGCACTAGTAAATATAATTAACGTTTTAACTTTAGATGCATCTTGTTTTTCATATATTCTTCCTTTAAGGGCTTAAAGCTAATATTTGCAAGTAGCCTTTCGTATAATTGCTATTTTTCTTTTTTTTTCTTTTAATGCAAAAATAGCTAACTTTGTATTTGGCTAAAAAAAATATTACTTCCCTTGTTCCTTGACATTTTCAAGCCTCTAAAATCTTTGCGTACTTCCGTTTTAGGTTTAGACATTAGTGTTAGATTAGTTAATTCTAGGTTAATTTCAAATTTTATTTATGATATGTCAGGTTTAAAAAGCACCGACCTATGGGCTATGGTTTAAACCTTTCTTTACAAAATTATAAAAAATATAGGACCTGAATACAAATACATTAATTATACAAGAGCAGTGAAAAGCTAGGAGCAGGGTTGAAATTTATGATCAATAGTGTCTAAATAATTTTTTTGCAGAAATTCTAGCTCTCAAATAATTTTTTTTTCATGCTTTTATTAAAAAGGCATTTTCCTCATAACCATAATACGTCAATTCGATGTATAATTAAATAAAGAAAGACTAACTTTTTTTTGAAGCAAGAAATAGGGCGAGTTGCCCTGTTCATAAAAACTATATATATCAACCAAAATGTACAAAAGTATACAAAAGATATTCAAAAGTATACCTGAATTAACAAAATGGAAAGGGGGGAATCAAAGGAGATGTGGACGGAGGGGAGCGGACCTATGTCGTCACCCTCCAGTCCGCAGCTTCAGAGCTTCCAAGTCTTCCGAAATTCAGGTAAAAACAAAGAAAATATGACTGTAACCACCAATCCTTCCTATTAATAACCTATCCAAAACCAAAAGACAAGCACCACCCATAAAGAAAGATTAACTAAAACAAATAAACTAGCCACATAAAACGAAAGTTTAATAAGATTTGACGATCAATGTTATGACCAGGTCATGATTCCACTACTAATCAACCGAGATTATAGCCATCACTCAAATTCTAATCTCACTTCCATATTTTTTTTATTTTTCTCTTTTTAAGACAGCAAAAATAAACAGCTGAAGATCCATATTTAATGACATGACTTTTGCCTCCTACTGTCAATTAGCCCCATGTTCAAAGTGTGTCAAGCGATTATGTAGGTGTTCAATTCTAAATTACTTAAAAAAACAACACACACAGACATGTAACTATTTTAGGGGCCGTTTGGTTGGCTAAAAAAACAAGGAAATCAATTATAAGAAACATATTTCTTATAATAGGTTCTTTTCTTATGCTTGGTTTACTTTTTAAAACTTAATTACTTATCGTATTTACTTTTTTTTTCTTAAATTTTAGGAAATCAATCAAACAGACCCTTAGGCCTTAGCCTCAATACTCGTACCAAAAAGAGAAGATACTGCAAAATTTAAAAGCTGTACGTGGTACACCCAAAGATCAAAGCTTTAATTCTCCGTGGTTCCACTTGTAAAGACTAGGACAGAGATGTACAAAGGGCCAGTCTCCTTTTTGAGTAGCAGGTACTGCTGACTAGTCAACTTCTGCGGAGTAAATTTGTTTGTGCGTGGTCCAAGAAATGATTAGGAATTGGACTGTTAGGCGTAGTATCTTAGATGCAGGACCAACGTCTATATCAGTGTCTGTGCATGAACAGCTTGTACTCAAAATAGACAAAGTTCAACTGCGAAAATCAAATTTTCTACAAATTTTACTGTCAGAACGAGTGTAAATTCTCTCAAGAAAATTAATAACGGATGTTTAAACCATTATTCCATTTTTGAATACAAACTTCATCAGACATTTGCATACGGCTAGGATATTCTCAGCTGTTCATACTCTTTTGAGCGCAAAGCGCTATGCTAGTACGCAGAGTGTTCCGATAAGATTTGTATTTTCGACGGACTGGATGATCTTACGGCAGCCGAGTCTGTGGGTATTCATGTCATTCAATCCATCCACTGCTCTCCCTCCTGCAGGTGCAAGTTATAAATGCCAGCAGCCCTCCCCCCCTATTGAATTCCCATCTATTTCACTATACAATAACAACATAAACAAAGTTATAACTATTCAATAAACTTGAAGGTTTCAGTGAAGGGAGGCAGGGGGTTATAAAGGAGGAAGGAATCTGAAGTTGGGCATCTTTACTTCTTTTTCACTTTTAGCTGCGTGTATGTATGGCTGTGTGTTATTGTTTTCTTTGCACTGACTCAATAGTGAGGGAGACTGTCTCTGCTTTTCTTTTGGAGCTCTCCGAGTCTGACCCCAAGCGAAGAAAGTAAGAAAGAGGATAAGGAAAAAAAGGGGTACTTAATTCTTGGGCCTCTCTCCAATCTCCCCTTTTCATCTCTGAAACCAACGCAATCTTGGTTTACTTGCTTTTGTGTTGGGGGAGTTACTAGTGAGCATTTCACTGTGTCTTCATTTATTCTGTTTAGGATTTCGTTCGCTGCTATTTAATGCTTTTAGAGAGGGCCAACTCGTAGAAATCCTAGAGAATATTTCGTTCTTTTTTTTTCTTGTTGCCTTTACTGCAAATAAAATAAAAAGAAAGCTATTGATATCTTGATCCCTTTGCTCTTCACATGATCTGGGGTTTGTTTATGTTTGAGGAATCTCAACTTTTAGTTGGTGGGTCTAATGAATTGGGATTGTTCTCCTTCCTTTGTTCCTCAGATTTTGTCCAATTCGGTTGAATAGATCTCTTTCTTATTCAACGTGAGATGGATTTAGGTGAAAAGGATGAGTTTGGGTTAGTGAAAAGAGCTGCAGATCATTTGAACTGTCACGGTGACTGGCAATTTGATCCTTGTTCGATAGAAAACCCAATGAATTCCTCTTCTTCTCCTCAGTGCCCATCAGATTCCATGGTAGATTCTTTCAGTTCTCCCCTCTACAACCAGCAAGCAAATCCACAAAACTCAATCGGAAAGTCGCTTCCAATGAGTTGGAATCCGTCGATTCTCCCCCCGGGCCTCCCCAACTTCCCGGCTGATTCGGGTTTCATCGAGAGAGCTGTGAGGTTCTCTTGCTTCAATGGAGGCAATTTCAGTTCCATGGTGAACAGCCCTTTTGCTCCAAGTGAGCAGTTGAGCCCGTATGCTAATTCTTCAAAAGGCCCTTCAGAGTCCCCGAGTCCAATTAATGATGATCAAAGAGATAACAAGAGGGGCAGCAACGAGGCGGGCGAGGTTGAGTTCAGTGGAGATGTGCAGAAAAATTCTTCCTCTAGAGGAAATGCTGCTAAGAAAAGTAAAAAATCCAATTTGGTATGTTACACCACTAAGATGCATTTGGTCTTTTATTAGATTGTCAAATTTGTGATGCTTGTGGGTCTTGTTAACTGTAGGATATGGAGTTGGACCAAGTACAAGGAGTTGATACCACAAAGGAGAATTTGGAAAGTAAGCAGAAAGGGGAGCAAAACAGCTCAACGGGAGCTGCTACTAAATCTTCAGGAAAAAATGCAAAGGATGGAGCAAATGGTGCCAAGGAAGATTACATTCATATCAGAGCTCGGCGTGGCCAAGCAACTAATAGTCACAGTCTTGCAGAAAGGGTAAGGATTTTACCGAATAAATCTGATTATCGGGTTTTTTTAATGATTAACTGATGGGTTTGCGTAATTGGTTTATGTTATAGGTGAGGAGAGAAAAGATTAGCGAACGGATGAAGTTCCTTCAAGAACTTGTTCCTGGTTGTAGTAAAGTAGGTTACTTTATTTACTTGGGTATTTCGATTTTGTAAAAACTTTTCTTTAATTGAATTTTAATTATATATTTTGAACTTTAGGTAACTGGGAAGGCAGTCATGCTGGATGAAATCATCAACTATGTGCAATCACTACAACGTCAGGTCGAGGTATGATTCATGTGTGTCCATAGTTATACTGAGCTTCAATGAAGAACAATGAAGCAATTATTTTTCTTCTTCTTGCCAGTTTCTATCAATGAAACTTGCAGCTGTGAATCCAAGACTAGATGTCAACATAGAAAGCCTTTTATCCAAAGATGTAAGTAACGTCCCACAGAAATTGAAATTTTTTTAGTATAATTTATTAATTTGTGATTTTTTTTTTCTTGTCCATTATTAACAGCTTCTTCAATTGAGGGGAGGTTCGTCATCTGCTATCGGTTTATTGCCAGAAATGATTCATCCTCAGTCGCATAATGCTCAACAGGATTTGCTTCAAGCAGGAATAGCTGGCATGGGTAACCCCTCAGACACAATTAGAAGAGCACTGAATGCTCAGCTTACTTCGATGAGTGGATTCAAAGAGCCTCTGCATCAGGTTTTTTTCCCCCTACTTCTTCACATTTTCATCCATCATTTAAACAAGGCAAAGTATTAGGATATGTATTCCCTTACATGTTTTTGAATTAGTAAGAGCTTCTATATTGATCGTAACTTCAATTTGAAGTCAACTTTTCCTGCTTATTCACGGATTTCTCCGCGGTTTAAAACAATGCGACATTTCATCTTTGTTGCATATTTGTGAAGTGATAACAATTTCTATATGGATAACAACTTTGAAACCTAAAATTTAGCATAATTTGGTACGCCTAACTCACCAGAGCAACCAATTAGAACCTAATGTAGCAAGCTCACCTTCCAGAGAGGTTCAGGAGCAGGTAATAGTGAACGACTTGCTTTATTAGTCCAAACCTTGCATGTCACTTTGAGATTACAATTATGATTTGTTGAAAGAAGCAATACACCATTTCTATCAACAAATAGAAGCCTAATCTTGGATATGAGTGCTCCAGCGTTCAAGTAGGGTACATTTTATTAATGTTCCAGAATCAATTACCGCACACTGAAATCTGAAGCTTAAATGCACATTTTTGCTTGTCTAACAAGGTTTTTCAGAGTGGTATTGAGGGGCGTCCTGCGTGAGGGTTGTATGAGCCTAGAAGAATAGATACTCTAGTCACAGTTAGCTGTTAACTTTAACCCTAATCTTTATTGTAATCATAGTAGGAACTTTAATCATACTGTCAGGGTGGGGTTATTCAAATGGAAGTTTCTCTTAACTTACCGTGCATGTTTTATTAGTACCTTGCAGCCTTTTGATGCTCTTTATAAACATGTTGAAGCCACAATAATAATGAACTACAGGGAATTCCTCCCTAATTATGCTGTCGTCTGCAGCAATCCTCCTCCTTTTCCCCCTAGGACTCATTCCATAGTTATCTGACTAACTTTAATTTGAGAATCCAAGGGAAGACTGAATTCTTTCCAGGACTTTATCGAGAAATTGGCATACGTTACTGCAGATATGAAGCAAATTAGTAGACATAGATAGTTGGGTTTATTAAGTACTTTATCGACATGAGATACTACTTTTCCATTAAATAACTATGATACGTATTCCAACTACTCCAACCTATTCAGCTTGTTTACTTCCTTAGGTTCAAAATCTTATGTCACATTGCTAATGAGCTAGAGTATAACAATTTAATTCATGTACAGTTCCTAATTTTGCCTTCTGTTTCTTGAAGATGCCAAATTCTTGGGAAGATGAGCTCCATAACATTGTTCAGATGAACTTCAGTTCAAATCCCGCCTTCAACCCCCAAGACTCAAATGCTAAACCTCAAAACTATTGATTGCTCTTTTCTGCAGAATTCAAACTGAGGTTGCGGTTGAAAATTTGCTGCTTGTATAGCTGGAGGCAGTTAAGACGTAACTTTGATGTCGCATACAACTACATTATTTCTTTCTTTGGAGACTACAACATAAGAGAGGGGAGTGGGGGGGGGGTACTGAAGAAGCAAAATTGAAGGGTTCAGAAGGACAACTTTCCTCTCATCTTTCAGGTTAAGAAAGGAGTAAACGGGTAATGTAAGCTTATTACAGTACATGTAGTGTTAACAAATCAATTGAGATTTCATCCTTCAGGGGTTGTGTTATATCTTGCAGAATGTTTTATTTTGGAATTATGGTCCCTTTAAATGTTGGAGGACTGCGTAAATTTTTTTTCTTCGCATTGTTTTGCTTGTGATTCTTGAGAAGTAATCAGAGAATGAGAGAAGGCAGTACGTAACAGTGGATGCTCAAGTTACCAAACTGTACTTTATGTAGAAGGCAAACCTTCTTAGTTCTCACTGTTGAGATCTCACTGCCAGCATCATTCGCTGCATCAGTAACTGTAGTCTGATAAAGATAATACAACAGATGTTGATGAGCAAAGGACAACAGAAAACTGGCAATCTTGATTGCAGAGCACCACTGTACTTTTAAAGGTTGCCGCTTGGTGGAATTTGAGAAGTAAGAAATAAATAGCGTCTAAAGGGGAGATTTGAATTATTGACATTCTCTAAAATTCTTAGGATAACTCGTTATTTGTGTAAATGTTGTCGGGATGTTTGAAAATAAGACTTGAGGGACTGCTATAGCAAACTAGCAACTTTCTGAGAACTTTCCTCTTGGACAAATGAGTATGCATTTCTTCAACCAGATACTTAGATAAGTTAGTTTTCATTTTTAAGATAAAACTTCTAAGAACGTATATTTACACAAGTAACTCAGAAATTTTTGGATGTAATAATGATAAGTTGCGAACAATAAGAAGAAAAGAGAAGAAAGAGAGGAGAGGAGTGGGAGAGAGGCTAGCTTTTGGATTTTCTTGCATTTTTCAGTTCAGTTCTATTTTATTTTATTATTTTATTGTTACTATTATTATTATTTGAGTTTAAGGCAATTATATGTCACTAAGCTGAGATATCACACAGCATCTTTAAGAACAGTTACATCTCTGAGTAACAGTTCCCGGATCGGACTATCTGAAGTCAAAACGACCTAATAACAAGAGATAACTGCAGTAAAGAAAATTGCATGTGTAAACTGGCCTGAGCTCTCAGTCTCATATAAATGATGAAATGAATGAATGAAGGAATCAAACAAGACAAGTTAACCACCTCTGCGACCATACAAGCGGCTTACGACAGAGCCTTGACAAAGCATGCCAACATACTGTAAATTCCATTAAATGTTATGCCATCCATAGGCTGAGGTGTTATCCTCTGAATTAAACTTTGTTGAGTTTCCTTGGTCCTCATTGCTTGCTTTCCTTTTGTACTGGTGACCAGTTCTGAACAATTTTGTTAGTACTCTGGTTCAGCAGACACTGGCATCGTTAGAACTTGAAAATAACCTATCAATGGAACCTGCACGGTGTAGGACTTCCCCCATCTAGCTTGCAATTTCAGGCATAGAGTGGTACTAGCAGGTATTCATCAAGTAATGATATATGGACTTGGTCAAATTTTCAGTTCTTACAACTTTGTCCCTTTTTTCTCACAACCTTTAAAGCGACCGAGGTATTTTGTAAATCTGTGAATATTATTCTATCCGAATCAATGTTTCACGGATAATACCTGGCAATCAAACCATATGCGGAGATGATTTGAAAAACAAACTCTCACATTGTCTAAAATGAAGAAAACGTGAACCTGAAGATCGGAGCTCGATCGGAGAGCTCGCTTGAAGCTTGGGAGCTCGCCTATAGGCGAGGGCAAGGAGCTCGCCTGGAGGTGAGGAGGTGAGCTCGCCTGATGGATCTGACGGAGGTGAGGACGAGCTCGCCTGTTGCATGATGGAAGCCAGCTGGCTCCCACCCGATTTAAGAGAGAGCGTGTCCTAGGGTTTCCCTATAAAAGGGAAACCCTATTCATGCAGTTGAAATGAGCGGAGCAAATAGAGAAGAGCCGTGGCGGCTTTTCTCACAGAGATTTGAGGAGAAATTAAGAAGTGATTTTAGATCAAAATCACTTGCTGTCCTAAGGAATTAAAGATGAGGAGTTAAGAGAGATCTACATTGTAGCTACAATGTAGATTAGCATTCATTTGAGAGATCTCAAGTTTGAGATCTTCTTCTTGAAAGTTTATAATTTCTTGTGGTTAAATAAGAAATTATTTGTGCCGCTCCCGTAGACGTAGGCAAATTGCCAAACCATGTAAATATCTGTGTTTGTGATTGGCTTGTCCTATTTATTTGGATTGTGACCGTGTTAGTTTAATTCTCTTCTCTCGTGCCTCACAGATTCGGTCGGTGTGCAAGCACACTTCCGCAAAGGAGCATAACAATTGGTCAGAGCTCTAGATTTGAGATCTTGGGTTTTGGCATTGGGTGGAGGAAGATTCAGTTTGGAAGCTTGGTTCTTAGAGTTCTAGGCTTCGTTGGAGATAGCGTTGAGGAGTGTCGTGGTGATCTTACTTTCCTTGTATGGTTAGGAGATCAATTTGGAATCCGATTTAGCATTCAGTTGGGTATCTTCTTAATTCTATCAAAGTTTGGATCTTTCTTTACAATTCGAAGGTTGTGAGTATAGAAGTAATTGGAAAAAACAGCAAGACTATGTCGAGTATAGTTCAAGTTAGTTTTCAGAACACTAAGATTAGTGTAGTAAAATGACTGTAAACTTTGATTTGCGGATGAATGACGTGCAGGACACGCTCAATGTTCAGAACTTAGAGGAGACCATCATGATCCATGAGAGGCCACCAAAATATGAAGAGACAGTATGAGAAAAGATGAATAGGAGCGCTTGTGGGGTGATCAAGTCTTGTTTGGAACAAAAGCTGAAGTATGATGTGATTGGGGTGATATTTGTAATGAAGATGTGGGAAATTCTCAACAATAAGTACCTTACGAAGAGTGTTGAGAACCATTTACATTTGTTGCGAAGATTGTTAGATTTCAGATGTTCAGGGGTACCTCACTAGCAGTTGATGTGAATAACTTACGAAGTTGTTGTTGGACTTGGAGAACGTGGATGAGAAGATCACGGATGAGTGCAAGACTACTATTTTTTTGGGCTCCTTACCGGATGAGGAGTATGATACATTCGTGCTTACTTTGTTGAATAGGCGATCTTCCATCACGTATAGTGAAGTTACTAATGCTTTGACTAACTATGATTTGAGGAGGAAGGACAAGAAACTTCCCGTTCTAGTACTTCAGGAGAGACCTTGGCAACGAGAGGTAGAAGCTCATATCCGAGTGGTGGCAATAGAGGCAGGTCAAAGTCTAAAGGTCATCATCAGTTAGCTAAGAACCAGTGTGTGTTCTGTAAGGAATAAGGACATTGGAAGATAGACTGCCCAAAGCTCAAGGAGAAGGAGAATGACAAAAAGAAGGGTCAGAAGGCCAATGAGGTGAGCGTTGCGAGAGGCGATGATTCAGATGATTCGATCTTTTCTCTTTTGATTACTCCAGAGGTGAACCATTTGGATGTATCAGATTGGATATTAGATTCTGACGCTACCTATTATATGACCCCTAGGCGAGATTGGTTTGCATCATTTGAGAGAGTCGATGGAGATATTGTAATCATGGAAAATGACCAGTCATGTGGCATTTGTGGGATATGTACCATCAGAATTCGGATGCACGATGGAGTAGTCCGTGAGTTAAATAATGTAAGGTTCGTTCCTCAGCTGAAGAAGAATCTTATTCTGTTGGAGCTTTGGAGGCGAAGGGATTCAATGTGACATTTGAGTATGTTGTAGTAAAGGTTACTAAGGGATCTTTGGTGGTGATGGAGTCCACACTCGGAACTTATATTATCTGAAATGGAGCATCGGGTTTGGTCAGGTAACTTTAACTATTTCAGAGGCGGATATGAGCAGACTTTGACACTACAAGGTAAGACACATAAGAGATAAGTTTCTGCAGATGTTGTGCAAGCAAGGGCTATTGAAGGAAACCAAGAGTGGAAAGATAGAGTTCTGTGAGCATTACGTACTTAGCAAGAAGACGAATGTGAAGTTTGAGACAAGCATTCATAGGACGAGGGGCATCATGTACTATATGCACATAGACGTTTAGGGTCCCACCAAGACTGCATTACTTGGTGGTCAACGTTGATTCGTCACGTTCGTAGATAACTATTCTAGGCATTGTTTGGTGTACACCATGATGAAGAAGAGCGAAGTCCTAGATATATTTATGGAGTGGACAAAGAGATTAAAACTACAGATTGGGAGAAAGATCAAGACGTTGTGATCCGATAACGGTAGTGAGTATACTGCTGACCCCTTTCAGCAGCTATATCGAGACGAGGGCATAGAGAAACTTCATAGTGAGTCATACACCACAGCAGAATGGGGTGACAGAGAGGCTGAATCGGTCTTTACTGGAGAAGGTCTGATGCTTATTATTGTAGAGCGGTTTGGAAAAGATCTTTTGGGCTGAAGCACTATCATATGCGAGCCACCTCATTAACATGCTACCTTCATCTGCGATTGAGGTGAAGATCCCTATGGAGATGTGGTCAGGAAAGCGAGCATACGACTATGACCAGTTCAAGGTATTTAGGTACCTTTCTTTTTATCATGTCAAAATAGATAAACTAGAATCTTGAGCTAGGAATACCATATTTGTAGGATTCAAGCCCGGTGTTAAGGGATATAAGCTATGAGATTCAGTTGACAGGTAGATTGTGTTGAGTAGGGACATCGTGTTCGATTATGCTTCTATCTTGAAGTTTCCCAGCTTTCATCAGGTGGAGAACGACCCGAAGGAGGAGATCTCGCAGGTGGTGAAGATCGATGCAGCTCCACATTATCCAGATGGTATAGTATTCATTAGAGTGCTGACTGAGGTGACGTCAGGCGAGCATAGTGATGTGGAGGATACAGGTACAGATGAGCAGGATCAGGGACCGAAGGCTTAGGTTCAGGATTTGATTGTGGTTCAGAGACAGAGAAGAGACATCGATGAGATGGTGCCTACTATATTCAAAGAGGCTGAACAGAGTTCGGAGGCTGATTCGTGGTAGGTGGCTATGCAGGAAGAGATTGAGTCTCTTCACAAGAATGATACATAGGAGCTTGTTGAGCTTTCAAAGGGGCGGAAGGAGATTGGTTGCAAGTGGGTATACACAAAGAATAAGGACATTGAAGACACTCTAGTGAGGTTCAAAGCTAGGTTGGTTGTGAAAGGCTATGCACAGGAGGGAGGTATTGACTACAATGAAGTTTTCTCTCTGGTGGTGAATCACTCTTCGATTCGGATTTTGCTAGCTTTGGTGGCACAGTATGGTTTGGAATTAGATCAGTTGGACGTGAAAACAACATTTCTTCATAGCGATATTGATAATGAAATTTATATGGCTCAACCATTAGGATTTCGAGTTGCAGAGAAGGATAAATTGGTTTGTAGGTTAAAAAATCATTATACGGTTTGAAGTAGTCTCCTCGACAGTGCTATAGGTGATTCGATGGATCTATGATCGGTCATTTATATACTCGGAGCCAGTTTAATCCTTACGTGTATTATTGCAAGTTAAAAGAAGGTGCGTATATTTATTTGTTACTTTATGTCGATGACATGCTGGTTGCTTCTATTTCTAGATCCGCTATAGATGAGTTGAAGGCACAACTTTCAAAGAAATTCAAGATGAAGGATTTGGGTAAGGCTAAGCATATTTTAGGGATGGAGATTGGTAGATACAAAGAGAAGGGCAGAATTTGTTTGACACATGTAGCTTATCTGAAGAAGATTTTACAGTGATTTAATGTTAGCATAGAAACAAAGCCAGTTAGTGTACCTTTGGGGGCCCATTTGAAGTTTTCAGCTGACATTTCACCGAAGATAATTAACGATAGAGAGTTGATATCGAAGAGTCTATATGCGAGCATAGTTGGAAGCTTGATGTACGCGATGGTTTGTACGAGGCCGGATTTGTCACAGGTGGTGAGCATGGTCTTGAGATACATGCACGATCCAGAAGTGGGTCATTGGGACGCCGTGAGATAGATTTTGAGGTACATTCGAGGTAAACTCAATGTTGGTTTGGTTTATGAGCGGGACATTAGAGGTGGGCGTGCATTGGCTATGTTGATTCGGATTATGCTGGAGATTTGGATAAGTATCGGTCTATGACGGGATATATGTTCACTTTGACACGTGCGCCGATGTGTCTACGGTGGCTTTGTCTACGATAGAGGCAGGGTATATAGCAATTACGGAGGCTGTTAAGGAGATGATTTTGGCTTCGAGGACGTTTGGAGGAACTTGGTATATCACAGCGGTCCATCACTATTCATTATGTTAGCATGAGTGTTATCTATTTGGTGAAGAATCAGATTTTTCATGCGAGGACGAAGCACATTGATGTTCGTTGTCACTTCGTTCGAGATGTTCTTGAAGCTGGAGATGTGGAGATAGTGAAGGTCCACATGAAGGACAATCCAGCGGATATACTCACAAAGGTGGTTCCGAGTAACAAGTTTGATCATTATCGAAACTTGTTGCACATTTATGATTGTTGAGGTCGCTGGCGGCCATTTGGCAGAACTACAATTAGCTTGATCCCGATTAGAGGGTACGTAGGCAGCCATGGTATAATGGTGCAGCTGGTTTGACCTGGGCATGATGTTCTTCTGGTGTTCGTCTAAAATTTGAGGTTTATCAAATGATGGATGAGGTGGAGCATTGAAGAAAACGTGAACCTGAAAATCGGAGCTCGATCGGAGAGCTCGCTTGAAGCTTGGGAGCTCGCCTACGGGCGAGGAGCCTGGGCACGGGCTGGACAGGCGAAGGAGCTCGCCTATACGCAAGGGCAAGGAGCTCTCCTGGAGGCGAGGAGGAGAGCTCGCCTGATGGATCTTATGGAGGCGAGGACGAGCTCACCTGTTGCGTGGTGGAAGCCAGCTGGCTCCCACCCGATTGAAGAGAGAGCGTGCCCTAGGGTTTCCCTATAAAAGGGAAACCCTGTTCATGCAGTTGAAATGAGCGGAATAGATAGAGAAGAGCGGCGACGGCTTTTCTCACAGAGATTTGAGGAGAAATTGAGAAGTGATTTTAGATCAAAATCACTTGCTGTCCCAGAGAATTAACGAGAAGGAGTTAAGAGAATCTACACTGTAGCCACAATGTAGATTAGCATTCATTTGAGAGATCTCAAGTTTGAGATCTTCTCATTGAAAGTTTATAATTTCTTATGGTTAAATAAGAAATTATTTGTGCCGCTCCCGTGGACATAGGCAAATTACCAAACCACGTAAATATCCGTGTTTGTGATTGGCTTGTCATATTTATTTGGATTGTGACCGTGTTAGGTTTATTTCTCTTCTCTCGTGCCTCACAGCTTCGGTCGGTGTGCAAGCACGTTTCCGCAAAGGTGCGCAACATAAAAGACATAACAATTATAATCATCAATCTTAGCCAATTAATCAAGTTTTTCTCAGATTCAATTGAAGTATAATGAAGCAGAACCAGACACTTAAGCAACCCCTTTACATTGTGCGTGTTAGGATACTAAATATAAACATTAACTCTTACCATAACTTTAGATTTTTGACGTAATGGTTGGAGGGACTTAATTTAAGATGTTATCAGAGCAATCCAGGTTCAAACGGCTACCTGAGTCTAGGTTCTAACCTATTAGAAGGGCTCTGCGGGTCATGGTGTAAGGGGCTTGCAGGTTATGGTCTAATGGTTAAAAGGACTTAAATTAAGAGTGCATATGGATTCAATATTTCTACTCTTGAGACAAATAATAAAGTGAACTTTAAGATCTACTGTGAAATTCTCCTCTATGTGAAGAGCACGTTTTACTTAAACCCCAGCTCATACGTTAAAAGAGGGATACCATCTCATATCATTTTGATATTAACACATGTTTTTATCTATGTGAACATGGATAAGAAAAGACTTACATAATACATGTGTTTGATCAGGGAGCGTGACAATGGAAAAGTCATCTTTTATTATTTACAAAACCAAGTCCCTAGTGATAGTTAACCAAATGAAAAATTCCTCAATGACCCAAAATATGGGGCCAATAGGGGGGAAAGTGAGGTGTCCCCCTCTTATTGAATAATGAGTTAGCCATCATTAATGATAGCTAAATCATTATCCAATAGGAAGGGGACACATCACTTGTCCCCCCTATTAGTCCCATATTTTGGGTCCCTGTAGCAAAGCTCTAACCAAATTATAAAAGATGACTGCTTTCATTAAATATGTCCATAGTTATATTATAATTTGGGAAAAATGTGTCCAGGCCCCAAAAGTGGGAACTTCGTGTGGCTAGCCCCCTTGTACTTTGCCCCATGTGGAATAGCCCCAAAAAATGAGCTTTAATGTTTTAAGCCCCCTCCACGTCAGTGTAGGCGTATAAAATTGCCTATAGGTCCCTTAATACAGCTCGACAACGCCGATTCAACAAACGGACCATCGGGCGACGTATCCAAACAAAGCTGTTAGCCCACAACGCCGAAGCCAAGCGATATGCGACGAAGCGGACTAACGAGGCTAACGAACCGCACGCAAACAACGGAATGCATCCATCCGCATGCGAAATCAAGCCAACAGTTCGAGGAGTCAACGAGTCATCTAAACAAGAGC
>BQKN01067623.1:14437-28685 GCA_022839385.1 Asparagus kiusianus | reverse complement strand
TCAAAACAAGATTAGAAGATGTAGGCTCATAACATGAGACCTAACAACGGTAAGCTGACTATAAGTCGACTTACATTCTGCTCTGGAATTGTTATTTTTTAGCTCTGGCAAGTCGACTTATAAGGACTGTTAAGTCGACTTACGATCTGTTCTCCAGTTATTATTTTTCGCTCTGCCAAGTCGACTTGTGGCCTCTGTTAAGTCGACTTACGACAGGTTTTTTGCATAGTTAGAGTTCCTATTTGGAGTCTCTTTGGGTTTCTGTTTTGGTATAAATAGGAACACGATTTTTAGGGTTTTAAAGAGGCAAATTGGAGATATTTGGAGCACAGAAAAGAGGTATTTTCTGAGCTATTTGTTTAGGGTTTATTTGGAGAGATTAAGAGCTTTGTTGGTGAGATTAGTTTGTTCTTTCGAGTAAATTGTAATCTCAAGTTATACTCTTTTTCTCTATTAGTGGAAAACCTCATCCCCTTCTTGCCCCATGGACTTAGGCAATTGCCGAACCACGTTAAAATTGATGTTTTATTTGTGCATTGATATTTGGTTGGTTTTGGCCCTTTTTGATCGGCGTTTGGTTTGGTTCCTCGACACCGCAGTTTGGCACAACAATTGGTTTCAGAGCCAGGTTACGCTTGAGCTATTTGGAGGAGTAGATCGATTTGGGATGCTCGTCTAGGGTTTCAGTTGGTGAGAAAGGTGGGATCTTTTTGGTAAAGTTTTTTTCTTTTCTCAGTTTTGGATCTATTCTTCATTTGTTTCCGCATTGATTGTTGGTATGTTGAGGATTATGGCCGAGAAAGAGGGAGTTGAGGGTGGTTCTTCAGGTGTGAATACTATCCAAAGTTTGAGTATCCACTCGATAAAAATTGACGTGGTGAAGTTTAATGGCACTAACAATTTTGGACTTTGGCGATGCGAAGTCTTGGATGCGCTCAATGCGCAGAATTTGAAAGATACGTTGGAGTTGGACGGGAAACCGGACAATATTGATGAGAAAGTTTGGAAAAAGATGAATCGGACAGCGTGTAATGTGATTAGGTCTTGTCTTACTCAAGATCTAAAGTATGATGTGATAAATAAGACTTCTACGAAGAAGATTTGGGAGGTCCTAGAGAGCAAGTACTTGACGAAGAACGTTGAAAACCGCTTGCATTTGAAGATGAGGCTTTATCGTTTCCAATTAAAGAAGGAGACATTCATTAGTGATCACATGAACCACTACACGAAGATTCTTACAGATTTGACGAATGTAGATGTCATTGTTGAAGATAAGGACAAGGCGTTGCTATTATTGGGTTCCTTGCCCGACGAGAAATATGAGACGTTTGTCCTTACTCTTATTAATGAGAATGTATCTCTTTCTCACCGCTGCATTAGTGAATTACCAACTTAGAAAGAAGGACAATGAGACTTCTATTGAGTTGGTAGCGAGGGCATTGGTTGCAAGAGCAAAGGGTCCAAACTAAGGTAGAAGATCACAGTCTAGAGGGGAACATCTAGGAATTCGTAGGAATCAGTGTGCTTTTTGTAAAGAAGATGGACATTGGAAAGCTGAATGCCCAAAGTTAAATGATCAAGCCGGGAAGAATAAGGGGAACGCTATTCAGGCTTCAGAGGTGAATGTTGTCAAGGCTAGTGGTAACGATTCAGATTTAGATTCTTTGGGCTACTCATTATCTGCACTGCCGTTAGTTTGTGTTACATACTCTACAGAGTGGATGTTGGATTCAGGTGCTACATATCACATTTACCTTAGGAGGGATTAGTTCTCCAGCTTTCAGGAGTTGAAAAGAGGGAATTTCATGCTCATGGGGAATGATCACAAATGCTCTATTGGTGGTATCGGTACCGTTCGGATCAGGATGAGTGACGAGGTGATTCGGGAGTTGGTTGGAGTGAGGTTCGTTCATGTGATGAAGGACGTCAGAAAGAGTAACTTATACTATTTGCTTGGGAGCACGGTGATTGATAGAGCTCTGACGACTTCATTGGCTTTGGCTAGATTGTGACGTTGTTTGTTGCTGGGGTATTTGATTGGTGATGCCATGTATAGGTTGTTGAGGAGTGCTTTGACCTACAGATGGAAGTCCTTTGAGCACATTGGGATAAGCAAGACTGAGGTGGAGTTTGGCACTCCTATCCATCAAGCGAGGGATCTTTTAGGAGGTGTTCAGTTAGGCATTTAGGGGCCTTCCAAGGAGGCATCATTGGGTGGTAATCGTTTTGTAGTTTCCGCAGTTGGTGATTGTTCTAGACATTATTGGATCGCGACCAGTTCCCGTTGGTGTAAAGTCCTAGAAGTCAACAACAATTGGAAGAAATATATTGGCAGAAAGGTAACTCAGTGTTCTAGCTTTGGTAAGGGTCCTTTCTTGCGTTTGTGCCAAGCTCACGGCAATTGGAGACACTTTAATGGTGTGGAGACTTTGGGACGACGAGATGAGATGACAGTTTCGATAGGTCGTTCTTTTCTAGAGGAGGATCAACGTTGGTTGTCGAGTATTGGTTCTGGAGCTTCGACATATTTAGATCATCTTAGTCATAGGTCGCCGACTGCTGTATTAGGAGTTATTGGATCTGGTAGAGCTGCTTCAGATTTTGGTCGGCGTCGGATATTTGGTTACCCAGCATTTGGTCACATCGAGGATGTGAGATTTGATCTGATTACATGTTTGGGATTCGGAGGCTCATTTGATTATCGTTTGGGAGCTTCTGATTTTGTTCTAAGCAGGAATGTCACTTTTGACTCTCGGCAGGTGGAGAGTGTTGATCAGGTTGTTTGGATATCGTAGCAGGTGGAGGGTGTTGCTACTTCACGTTGGATGGAACTTATTCCACATACTCCAGATCATACTGTGTCATTTGAGATTCTAGCTAAGGTGGCACAGATTGGGGATCATTTGAATTTGGACGCAGATGATGGATTGATTTTGGATTCGGTTGCAGCTGATGGACATGTTTTGGATACGGCCATTGGTTCACCTCAGATGGAGGTGTTTGATTTGTATCAGTTTAGCGCCGCTATCAGGTACAGATCCGTTGGCGATATTAGTGAAGAGTTGCAGACTTTTCTATTTGTTTGAGGGCTTTTGAAGACCATTTGGGTGAACTACGTGAAGGCTTGATTCCTTAGGCAAGAGGATACATAGGCAGTCATTTATGATGCAGCCGATTTGGTGAGTAGATACCAACGTTTGGGTGAGTGTTCGCACTCCCGTTTGGGTCTCGACTTGTTGTGGATGGAGTCCGTTGTCATGAGTCTGTTTTCATGGCGTACTGGACGCAACAAGTAAGGCATTTGGTTTGGTTGGTGTCGGCTCAGTTTTGGGAAAACTTCGCCGATGTGGAGAATTATAGAGAAATTTGGGAAATTCTAGTTTTTGTGTGTTTTTTGTAGATTCTGTGTCATAAGTCGACTCATGCACAGGCATAAGTCGACTTATGGTAAGCCGACTATAAGTCGACTTACGTTCTGCTCTGGGATTGTTGTTTTTTGGCTCTGGCAAGTCGACTTATTGGGACTGTTAAGTCGACTTACGATCTGTTCTCCAGTTGCTGTTTTTCGCTCTGCCAAGTCAACTTGTGGCCTCTGTTATGACGGGTTTTTTGCATAGTTAGAGTTCCTATTTGGAGCATGTTTGGGTTTCTGTTTTGGTATAAATAGAAACACGATTTTGAGGGTTTTAAAGAGGCAAATTGGGGATATTTGGAGCACAGAAAAGAGGTATTTTCTGAGCTATTTGTTTAGAGTTTATTTGGAGAGATTAAGAGCTTTGTTGGTGAGATTAGTTTGTTTTTTCGAGTGAATTGTAATCTTAAGTTGTACTCTTTTTCTCTATTAGTGGAAAACTCCATCCCCTTCTTGCCCCGTGGATGTAGGCAATTGCCGAACCACGTTAAAATTGGTGTTTTGTTTGTGCATTGATATTTGGTTGGTTTTGACCCTCTTTGACTGGCGTTTGGTTTGGTTCCTCGACACCGCAGTTTGGCACAACAGTCGCAAGTTGCCTGTGCAGTGAAGAGACCTATTTGCACAAACAAATTAATAACTGCTATAAAAGAAAAACTAGCTTATGCTAGAATCTTAGTTGAGGTTACAATGTCTTCTTCTTTGTCGGATTCTATAGAGTTCAAGGATCCAAATCGAATTGTTATTAACAAGTCTATTCATTATGAACATAAACCAAAATGTTGCTCAATTTGTAAGAAATTAATTAGGTCATGAAGTTCAACAATGTTTCAAGAAGAAAGTTGTATGGGTGCCCAAACCAAATATTGTAAGTGCTCCTACTAGCAATGTTGGTGCTCCTATTGGAGTTGTTGGTGGGAATGTGGCTAGAAAGCAAGGAGTTCTTATGGATAATCAAGCTCTGAATGCTCAGAATTCTAAGGAAAAGCAAAAAGTAAATGGTGATACTTCCGGACTTAAGACGGTGGTACCAATCGAAGGCGGGTCTGCGAAAGGTGCCAACGAATGACCGAACCATCAA
Organism: Asparagus kiusianus; assembly: GCA_022839385.1. Lineage (NCBI taxonomy): Eukaryota > Viridiplantae > Streptophyta > Magnoliopsida > Asparagales > Asparagaceae > Asparagus > Asparagus kiusianus. The sequence continues at coordinate 24,192 of BQKN01067623.1, read as the reverse complement.
GGCTTCATTGCCGGAGATTATACCCAAGTGGGACTTGAAGTAGATCAGATGCTGCATAGGCGAACCCTTTCCGTCAAACGGCGTGAAGTTAATCAGGTTGAATTTCGCCGGGTACGCTATTGAATCCCACCCCTTTGGATAGAGACACGGAATGCCTGTCCTTTTCACCTTTCGAGCAGACATCAGAACGTTGATTTTGTTCTCGAGGTCTTTTATTTTCTCATCCTCACTCATATCGGGGCTTGGACGATTCTTAAGAGGAATAACGGGGCTACCCCCAGCGTTGTTATTATTGGTAGGACCACCCCCAGTGTTTTGGTTAACGGGAGGGTCCTCAGTATTGAAGCGTTCATCCATATCTGAATCGCTACCTACTTGGTTGGCAGTGTTGCGATGGCTGGATTCGCCAATTTGATTCGACAAAGCTCGGATTTGTTGGTCATGTTCTTCCCTTATCCGCCGTATAGCCGTTTCCATTTCGAACTTGAAGTTCTCTTTTTGCCTAGCTAAGGCATCCTTAACCATTTTGGCTACTTGCTCGGTGTTAATCATAAACACTTCGCGGGATTGACCTGGGCTGGAGATCGTATTGTCAGAAGCGACTATAGAGTTGGCATCTGACGCTTCATCATCCGAGGATAATCCCCTCTGCATTCTCTGATAACCCCTTTGTCTAATAGTTCCTGATCGTAACCGGGTTAGACGATGCGATACAAGCGGTTCAGAGCTAGAAGGTTGAACCGACTTTCCCTTATCAGTCATATTTATTGTGACTTTCGGAAATTCGTTACCTTTAATGGCCGATTGTTTCTCGCAGAAATGTTTTGACTTGGGCTTAGTCGCTCCGTTAAAGATCCTCTCGAATACCGAGACCCTCTGCGGAGCGGTCTTGGGGCAGCTACACGCTGATAATACTGCCCTGATTAACTTGACGCACGGGCAATGAGACTTTGTTTTTCGGGTATATCTCTTCCGAGACTTGTTCATACCACCAGCCCGATAGTACAACTCATCGACGTTACCGTCAGAGCAACCTATCGGCTGTTTACATGAATCCTCAGGTATAACGCGTTCGTTTGTCTTACGTGTTTTCTTCTGAGTATGCAACTCCTTGTTAGCGTTCTCAAGAGTCACGTGTTTAGAGTCACGCATTTGTAAGCGTGAACTCTCGATGGGCTCTTGGAGTTTAATTCGTCATCCGAGGCGGTCAATTACAGAAGTTTTTCGTGTGCGACCCCCAGCTCGAATAATTGCTCGTGGTTTAGTCACTAGGCCCAAGCGTTCTTTGATCGCAACCTTGTCTTGATCCTTATGCAAAGGACCCGGGCGATCCGCCGTCCTCACCTTGAAATGGGACAAGTCCACACTATCACGGTGCTCCGTCGGAGGTGCGGAACTCGAAGGGATCGACGAAACATGTGCATAACGTCTTCTGTCTTTACCCTGACGCGGGTCAGACTTGAGTGTCCCGCCGATCAGAGGGTCGGATTTGGGTGACCCGCAAAGTGGAGGGTTAGATCCAAGTGACCTGCGAATTGGCGGGTCGGATCTGGGTGACTTGCGAATCGATGGGTCGGATTCGAGTAACCTGCGAATTGGCGGGTCGGATCTGGGTGACCTGCAAATTGGCGGGTCGGATTAGAGTGACCTGCAAATTGGTGGGTCGGATTGAAGTGACTTACAAATTGGCGGGTCGGATCGGAGTGACCTGTAAATCGACGGGTCGGATTGGAGTGACCTGCAAATTGGCGGGTCGAATCGGAGTGACCTGCAAATTGACGGGTCGGATTGGAGTGACCTGCAAATTGACGGGTCGGATTGAAGTGACCTGCAAATTAGCGGGTCGGATTGAAGTGACCTGCAAATTGGCGGGTCGGATCGGAGTGACCCGCGTGCCGGCGGGTCGGATTCAAGTGACCCGCGATTCTCGATCTTTTCGGCCGCCGCTTTGGATTTTGGCCTCCAAGTTTGATGCAGTCTTGGTTGTTTCTTAGCTATGTCCTTCTTCTGCATCTTTTGTGCTTTTTGCACAAGAATTCACGTGCGCGCAAGCGCGCGGCGCTTTTGAATTCGCTCCTCCAGAGTTGAACGGATCCTTTTGATTTGGATCCATTCATTTGCTATTGGTTTGGAGGGGAGGACATCTATCCACTGTTAGGGTGCTTGGCGTTGCCTAATTTTCATATCCGCCTCGTAACGGATCCCGTCAATTGACTCTAAGGCTCTAGCGAGTTGGCGCACACAGCGTTGGCGCTGCCTTTGACGAGCTCTCTTCGATAAAATGGGCGCGCCTTCTGTACTCAACTCCTTGATTGAGGAGAAGTTCAGATCTGCAGATCCAGACTCATTGGAGGTCGGAAGGGCGTTGAAAGGTTCAGCTACCGCAACAACGGGGGCGTTGATCTTCCTTCTCTTGTGAGAGGCGGAGGATCTGGAGGAGGAGGACGACAGATATTCCTCGAACTTCAGTTGGTCGAACTCGTATTCGACCACTTCTTCAACCGGGATGCAGATCCGAGGTTGCGACACTACAGCTCCGGTAGCGAAGCTGTTAGCTCCCACTGTGGTCGCCAGTTTGTTTGCATCGAAAGTTGCTGTTTTCATTGCTATCGAATCTATTACAACTTTAGTCGTTACAATAAACTCGAATAAAATAAAAAAGTCAATCTTTTTATAAGATCTCCTTACACAATGAAAATAAAAAAGTTTACAACTTTATCAAACAAACGCAGAGATCGTTTATCGGTCTTCTGTTTGCGCGGGATCTTTGCCTGTGCCAGGGTTTATCCGTGGACCACCTTTGATCAGATCCGGTTGATGAAAAATTCGACAGAGCTTCGCCTTCACCGAAGTAATGTTTGATTTAAAGCGCTGAGATCGATCAAGCGAAATCAGAACTCTTCTCGAGATCAAGACCAAGCCTGATCTCAAGGAATGGACGTGAACGGGCTTCGGATCTCTCGAACTCTCCTTCTTTATGCTGAAGAACTCGCTAGGATCTGTCCATCCTCGCTGAAATTCGTGCTCCCTTTGACTCCTCAATCTGGTAGCACCTCCTCCTCTTGAATAATAATCCCTCCCTCGAAAATGGAGGCCTTGGGTTCATATTTATAGGCCTCGGATGCGGTTATTTGGATGAGAACAAGTGATTTGGCTCTATCTTCAGTTAACAACAGCCTAACCACGTTTGGGGATGATATCAAGTCAGTTAGGAACCACTGGAATAGATAAATCCTGTGAAAACAGCTTAAAAACCATCAAAACACGTTTCGGGATCAGGACTGCGCGGCGCGGGTCGGGCTGATCCGACCTGCGCTTGCGCGGGTCGGTTTGTTCCGTCCTGCGCTCGCGCAGGTTTGTCGATTTTTCTTCTTTTCCTGTTCTCTTTCTTCCAGGACTTGTTCTTCTCGCGTATTTGGTTCGTTTTGTTGACTTATATGCTTCGCCACGAGACCGACCGTCGAACGCGTGTTGACTGATTAGTGTGCGTGTGTTGACCGACGCGCACGAGCTGGTTGACGTACGTTCATTGACCGACGCGCACGAGTTGGCTTGACGTGCACACGCTGACCGACGTGCACAGGATGATTTGACGTGCGCGCGTTTGACCGACACGCACGAACTGACTTGATGTGCGCGTGCTGACCGACATGCACGGGATGATTTGACGTGCGCGCGCTGACCGGCGTGCACGAGTTGGTTTGACATGCATACGTTTGATCGACGCGCATGGGTCGAATGACGTGTGCGCGCTAACCGACGCTCACAGGTTGATTAGGTGAATCTTCTTGATTTGCCCACTCATTGCTTCGAGTTTCGTGCGGGCTCTCATAGACAATTTTAGACGCCTACAGTATTATATGGCTATCCTTGGTGCTACTACTTACGTACCTGATATTGATTCTTAGGTGTTGGAATATGGCAATCTACTTTCTTTTGATATGCAAGCTAAGTTGCTTATTCCAATAACTAAGAAGGGGATTGTCAAAACTATTTATTTTTGTATCCAATCTCAAGGCACCTAGGCATGATAAGTTCTCTTCAAGCTTATGCATGGAGTGTCATAGATGATAAGTTTTGTCTGTCGTACTGCAATTCTCTTGGGCGCAGTCACGCCCACCGCCGCGGAAGCGATATCACCTGAGAGATAGCCCTGGCTTTTGTTGTCACAAAAGCACAAGTCAACCTCTATATTCTTGTTTCTCAAAGTAAACTAGAATAGATAGTGAAATTCTTATTTCTCAAAGGAAATAAGAATCGAAAGTGATATATTTCATTAAAGTAAAATATACACTCTTCCTCTCATCAGTTCTAGGACTGAAATATCGAGGGAACCTACAAGCTATGGCAACTTACAGATAATACAAATACAAACATGAGATTTACGTGGTTCGGCTAACTAGCCTACATCCACGGGAGGGGGTTTTTCACTATGAGGAAAAAATACCAAACTTTACAAGTTCTCTCTTCCTCTTTCTTTTCTCTCAAAAAACTCCTCTTGCTCCTCCACCCCTTCTCTATTTATAGGAGAGCAAGGGGGCAAGGCTGAAAAGTTTGGGCGGGCAGAACGAGCGCGCGCGGGAGAAATTCGTGGCGGGAAAGGATGCGCGCGCACGAAGACCCAGACGAGCGGCGGGCACCCACGAAAAAAACCACGTGATCGTGGGCTGGCATCGGGCTGGCATCGTGCACGAACTGCGGACGAGACCCAAGCATGACTTGGGCACGTGGGTGGGTCCCCCCACGATCACAATTCTTCACCTCGTACATCATTTGATACACCTTAAATTTTGGACGAACACCAGAAAAATCCCACGAACTCCACCAGAGAGATATCCAGGCCAAACCAGGCCAAACCAGCTACGTCACTATACCGCAACTGCTTACGTACCCTCCATCGGGATCAAGCTAACCGTAGTTCTGCAATTATTCTCCAACATAGTCTCCACCACACCTCCATCATCGTCTCGAAGGGTCATGCCCTATTGGGCAGATCAACACGGGTTGATATGAAGCAAGTCCAAGCAGTGCTTAAACTTACTACATGTGACCACCTTGGTTAACATGTCCACGGGATTCTCATTCGTATGCACCTTCATAAGAGAAATATCACCTTCCTCTATGACATCCCGCACAAAATGATACCTGACATCGATATGCTTAGTACGAGCATAGTGAACTTGATTCTTCACCAAGTGAATCGCACTTTGACTATCGCATCACAAGTTCACACTCTCCTGCTTAATCCCCAAATCGTCTAGAAGACCCCACAGCCACAATTCTTCCTTCACTCCCTCCGTCACGGCCATATACCCGGCCTCTGTTGTAGAAAGTGCCACTGTAGCCTGCAACATCGATCGCCAACTAACTGGAGCTCCATGTATCCTGAATACATAACCAGTAGTAGATCACCGTCTATCTAGATCGACCGCATAATCTGAGTCTACATACCCGTCGACCTGACATGTATCTCCACCTAAACACAGACCCGTATCCGTGGTACCTTTCAAGTACCTCAGGACCCATTTCACCGCTTCCCAATCGCCTTCTCCGGATTCGCCATGAATCTACTGACAACACCAACCGCCTGTGAAATATCAGGGTGTGTACATACCATTGCGTACATCAGACTGCCAACTGCACTAGCATAGGGAACACGATCCATGTGTACCTTATCTTCCGCTGTAGTGGGAGATTGTTTACCTGAGAGCCTGAAGTGTGGAGCTAATGGAGTCGCCACAGACTTTGCACTTTGCATCCCGAACCTCGCGATCACCCGCTCTATGTAGCCCTTCTGACTCAAGAACAATCGTTGATTCGCCCGCTATCTTCTAATCTCCATACCCAGTATTTTCTTTGCAGAGCCCATGTCCTTCATCTCGAACTCTTTGCTGAGTTGAGATTTTAACTTATCTATATCCACCTTGTTTTTCGATGCAATAAGCATATCATCCACATACAACAGGAGATAGATATAATCACCTCCACGAAGCTTCCGAATGTAAACACAACAATCATAGTCGCTTCGGGAAAACCCATGCTTCAGCATGAAGGAGTCAAATCACTTGTACCACTGCCGAGGAGATTGCTTCAATCCATACAGTGATTTCCTCAAGCGACATACATGATTCTCCTTATCCTCAACCTTGTAGCCCTCAGGTTGATGCATGTAGATCTCTTCATCCAAGTCTCCGTGCAAGAAGACAGTCTTAACATCGAGTTCCAGCTCAAGATCACCATGATCAACAATACTCAATAGCACCCGGATAGAAGTGTGTTTCACCACCGGAGAAAATATCTCATTGTAATCCACACCCTCTCTTTGTGCAAACCCCTTAGCTACTAGCCTCGCCTTGTACCTCGTACCACCGAGCTCTGAAGGATCTTCCTTTCTCTTATACACCCATTTACAACCAATAGCTTTTCTTCCTACGGGCAATGGGACCACCTCCCATGTTTGGCTCTTTCGGAGAGATTCTATCTCCTCCTCCATCGCAGCCAACCAACTCTCACTATTCTTATCTTGAATAGCTTCCTTGAAGGAGACCGGCTCATCTTCCTCCATCGAGAGTGCGTATTCAACCAAATTAACATGCCCATAGTGCTTCAGGGGTTGATCAGCCCCCAGCTTCTGTAACTGCTTGTATACTCGCCTTGTCCTAGTGGAAGCCAAGCTATCCTCGAGCTGCTGTTGTTGTAGTGCATGTGTATTCTCCTGCTGAACCTCCTCCTGCTCAAGCTCATCATCTACCTGATTTCCCACTTGAACACGACTAGAACCTGTTTGGTCTTTCGGTTCTATCTCAATAATCTGGGACTCGGGAGTCCTAACAGTATCAATACCATCATCTTTGGGCATCCTAGCAATCATGGACTTCTCATCAAAGGTAACATCCTTGCTGATCACGAACTTTGAATCTTCTGTACACCAAAGGCGGTAGCCTTTTACGCCCTTTGCATACCCCAAGAAAATTGCCTTCTTGGCCCTCGCGTCAAGCTTTTCCTCGTTGACGTGATAGTAGGCGGTACACCTAAAAATCCGGAGCCTCTCATAATCTGCATGCTCCACTGACCATACCCGATAGGATGTATCACCGTCCAATGTCGAATGTGGAGATCGATTCACAATATAGCAAGTTGTAGCAATCGACTTTGCCCACCATTTTTTGCCCAAACCAGCATATGATCGCATACTCACTGCTTTCTCCCGCAGTGTTCGGTTCAGTCTTTTCGGGACCCCATTTTGCTGTGGTGTAGATCTAACTGTCCAGTGTCTAGTAATGCCCTCCTGATCACAGAACTCCTTGAAGGCACCGTCTGTGTACTCTGTACCGTTGTCAGATCTAAGCATCTTTAATTTCTTTCTCGTCCTGTTCTCAACCATCGCCTTCCACTTCTTGAATATCTCAGATACCTCATTCTTATGCTTCAGGAAATAAACCCAAGCATACCTCGAATGATCATCTATGAATGAGACAAAATATTTAGAACTACCCTTGGAAGTTGTCAAAGCCGGACCCCAAACATCCGTGTGCACATAATTTAGTATCCCTCTGCTCTTGTGATTGCTTCTCAGAAATTGAACCATGTACGCCTTTCCATACACACAGTCCGCGCAAAAATCCATACAAGGTTTCTTCAGATTCTTTAGCAAACCCTCTTTACCAAACAGATCCAGACCCTTCTCTGACATGTACCCAAGCCGTCTATGCTATAACAGTGTGTGCTCACATGGGTCTCCACCACTTCCTTCAGCTCTAACTGCTGCATCTCCTGTCACCATCGTACCTGAGAGAGTATATAGATTACCGTGACGAACACCCTTCATCACTGTTAGGGAACCTCGAATAACCCTATTCACTCCGTTCTCTGTTATAATCTTGCAACCCCCGGAGTCCAAAGCACCGACTGAGATGAGATTCTTCTGCAAGTCGGGAACGTGTCATACGTCCGTCAGGGTTCGAACCACTTCATCATGCATCTTGATTTTGATATCACCTAGCCCCACCGTTTTACAAGCATGGTTGTTCCCTATTAATACGGTTCCACCATCAATGCTCCTGTAGGTAATAAACCACTTCCTGTTTGAACACATGTGGTAAGAGCAACCAGAATCAAGAATCCACTTTCCGGAGGTATCCTCGCCACCCGTGACGACATAACATTCCTTATCGCTCCCATCCTCTGAAGCGTAGCTCGCCTCTTCCTTGCCTTCTCGTCTTTCAGTCTTGTTGTTGTTCTTTTCCCCACCTACTTTCTTATTTGGATAGTCGACCTTGAAATGCCTAACTTCATCGCATTTGAAACACGCACGTCCCACAAGAGGTCTCGATTTAGATCTAGACTTTCTTCCCTTGCCTTTTCCTCGCTCATTGCCTCTTCCTCTGGCAAACAGTCCATGAGCTTGTTCCTTGTTACCACCAGTTGCCATATCACTAGTTGCAATTTTTCGAAGATCATCCGCTAGAAGTACCGTTCTAGTCTCATCCATTGACAAAGTATCACCCACAAGCATCAGTGTTTGCACCAGGTTCTTATAAGACTTCGGTAGAGATAGAAGCAGTAGAAGCGCCTGATCCTCGTCTTCCACAGTCACCTCAATGTCTTTCAAATCCGATATGATCCTATCTAACTTGTTGATGTACTCCCGGATTGATGAGCCCTCCTCCATCTTGCAAGTATACAATTTGGATTTTAAATAGATCCGGTTCGTTAGACTCTTTGTCATGAAGGTGCTTTCTAACTTCAACCACACGCCCGCAGTCGTTCCCCCCCCCCCCCCATCCACCAAGAAAGCTACATCCCTTTCAAGGCAGAGGATAATCGACGCTCGTGCTTCCAGATCCAGCTCCTCCCAATCATCATCAGACATATTTTTGTGCTTTTCTCTTCCAGCCAAAGCCTTGTGCTACTTTTGCGAAATCAGCGAATTTTTCATCTGCATCCTCCAATAGGAAAAATCATTTTTCCCATTGAATTTTTCAATCTCGTACTTTCTAATTTTATTTGTTTTACTTGTAAAAGCCATTCTCCGCTTGTATTATGTCAATCCGCTTCTCTTAGGAATTTTTAACAATTACTTGTGTTTTACCACATAATATTCAACCACCACCTCAGATCAGAAATTTTACCACCTTCAGTCTGAATAAGGGGCTCTGATACCAATTGTTGGGCGCAGTCACGCCCACCGCCGCGGAAGCGATATCACCTGAGAGATAGCCCTGTCTTTTGTTGTCACAAAAGCACAAGTCAATATCTATATTCTTGTTTCTCAAAGGAAACTAGAATAGATAGTGAAATTCTTATTTCTCAAAGGAAACAAGAATCGAAAGTGATATATTTCATCAAAGTAAAATATACACTCTTCCTCTCATCAATTCTAGGACTGAAATATCGAGGGAACCTACAAGCTATGGCAACTCATAGATAATACAAATACAAACACGAGAGGTTCGGCTAACTAGCCTACGTCTACGGGATGGGGTTTTTCACTATGAGGGAAAAATACCAAACTTTACAAGTTCTCTCTTCCTCTCTTTCTTTTTTCTCAAAAAACTCCTATTGAGATTTTTACCCCACACCTAAAACTCCTCCACCCCTTCTCTATTTATAGGAGAGCAAGGGGGCAAGGCTAAAAAGTTTGGACGGGCAGAACGAGCGCGCGCGGGAGAAATTCGTGGCGGGAAAGGATGTGCACGCACTGTTCGCGGTAAAAATTGGGTCTTTCTTCATTGATGTCATTGCACTCTTGATAA
>BQKN01067619.1:0-46045 GCA_022839385.1 Asparagus kiusianus | reverse complement strand
CTTTAAAGTGTAATATTTTTTTGTCGTGTTATATGGATGTTTGCTTGGTTTGCTTATCTATCTCTTATTTCTTCAATAAGTTGATATATTATTAACACAATTTATGATGACATGCATATCTTTCATACAAATTTGAGACAGGTATAAGATGAAATTTATATTTAGTGGCCTTTAATAAGAATTTTAGTTGTAAAATATGTTACCTTCAAATTTAAAGATCTTGAACTCTGATAGTACTATTACATGCTTATCTTTGATCGTGTTCTTAAAAATTGATCTTTTGTTGATAGTCATATCCTTAAATAAGGATACTTGTAAAGTCATGCCACTATATAGAGAAAAGAAAAATATCAATTTTAATTTTTTTACTTACACTATGATAACTAAGTATCATGTGCATATTTTTTGTCCATTATAGTGATTTTTCTCTCTTATCTAGTTTATTATATCTCGCAATGTAGTTGATCAATGGTTTCACTTTAGTTTCTATTGGAAGATTATTTATATGAAATTTATATTAAGTTTATGATTCCTTCAGTATTTTTAGAATAAAGTATGAAAATTTATAAGTACTTACTTTTCTTATACTTTTCATGAAAAATGTTTTTTTAATTAGTACATAATTGTTCAATATGTTCTTCAAGGAGAACTCGGTTAGTGCTTCTTTGCTCGATATACTTTTTATCAATACCAATTCAGGTGATTCATGAATGTTTTTAAATTTTAAGTTTATTTCCTTCACTTCTCTATTTGAAGTGAAAACAACTTAGTTATTTTAAAGGATATCTCTGAACTTTCTGATAGTTTCTCCATACATAACTTCTTATATTTTTTTACTTTATAAATAAATATTATCAACAAGAGATAAATGTTTATACATTATAATCAATTAATGCTAACCTACTATATATTAATGTAATAATATCAACCATTTTCTCTTTTCTTTGCCAAATTTTAGCCTTTTGTGATTTAAACTTTTAAGGGTATGTTTTGCAATTTTTAAACTTTGATAATATTTTATAAAAATTTTAAATTTTAAGTTGGGTGCTTATAATTTTCTTGTTTCATGTATTGGTTATAAGTTTTTAAATGTTATAATATTTGTCGTAACTCTAAAAATTTGAAGGTATTTTTATAATTACTAAACTTTTGGGTTATTTTTTAAAAATTTTAAATTTTAGTAATCTGTTGATAATTTCTAAATTTGATGTGTACCAGTTATAAGTTTCAAAATTTTATAATTTTTTAATAATTTTTTACTTTTGAGAGAGTTTTTGTAATTTTTGTACATTTGAGGTTGTTTTTTACTAATTTTAAATTTCTATGTGCCTAATGGTAATCCCTGGAATCCATCTATGCTGTTTCTAAGTTTTGAAATCTTTAAATTTTAGAATGTTTTTTGTAATTTAAACATGGCTAAATGGCACTTATATACCCTATTGTTTTGCTCTTGTAGTAGTTATATACCCTAAGTTACAAAACATAGCAAAAAATTCCCTAAGTTGGTAACTGTTTACATTTAGCTAACGGTGTTAAAAATACATGAAAGGACAATAATACCCCTCCTTAAGAATTAAACCCCCCAACATAGTGAAAGTTCTTATTTTCTACTGTTACCCATATTAAAGAGGAAGAAGAAGTTGGAGGCCATGAAGATGATGATGAAAATAATCTACTTTACGCAGGGGAGGGGGGAGGAGGAGGGTTGGGGGTAGGTAATACACTAAATAATACAATAAATAAGGGTAAGAAGTATTCAAATTAGTCATAGGTCCAGCATGTGAGAATATTCTAGAGAATATTCTCACAGCTGGTTAACAGAAGATACCAACTTGTAAATTTTTGTCAACTCACGGTATTTTTTTGCTATATTTTGTAACTTAGGGTATATAACTCATTCAAGAGTGAAACACATAGGGTATATAAATGTAATTTAGCCTTTAAACTTTTAAGGTTATTTTTACAAATTTTAAAATGTTGAGGGTGTTAATTATAAGTTTTAAATTTTTAGATATCATGTTTATTTTTAAGTTTTAAAAAGTCACTGTGTTTTGTGTAATTTTAAACTTTTAAGGCTATTATATGTAATTTTTTAAACTTTTGGGTTTTTTTAATAATACTTCATGTATTATAATATGTTGTCTATGTATAATTTCTTAATCTTATTTTTTCTATATTTTTGAGTTATAGGTAGTTCATATGGAGTTAATATATGATATAATTAGTATTTGGATAGATTAAGATTTAAGTGAAATATTTAAAATAACTTTTTTTAAATTGTTGACCTATAGATAGTTTACGTGGAATTAGATAAGATATGATTAAAATTAGAATAGGATAACAATGTAATTAATATTCAAAAAAGTTAAGGATAATACTGACCATAGAAAGATTTTTCCGAACTCGTGCTTTTAAAGGGAGTATGATATGAGATCTCAGCCTACATTATTTGATAGACTTAAAGTAATAAAAAGACAAAACTAAAGATTAATGGTAACTATAATATAATTTTATGTGATAAAAGCAATCATATAAACATATAAAATACTAAAAATTTTGCATGAAAATTCATTCTAAAAATTCCTAATTTTACTCAAAGATTAAGTTATAGTAAAAATATTCAAAAAATATTATCATTTATTCTTTTTATTTAATGTTTAAATTGAGCCGAGATCAATCTTTCTCCACCTTTATCTTTTTATTGGGCAATTCTAGAGTAGCGTCTTCATCATCTATATCAATTGTAATATCAGGTTGGAGTTGAATTTCTTAAAATTAATCTCTTCAAATAATAAAGTCCAACACCAAAATCAACCTATTTGTCTTCTGCCCCCCTAAAACCATAACCCTAATTCATAAAATGTGTTTATACATAATGAAGAACAAAAGACAATGTCAAGAGACAAAAAAGAAAAAAGAAAAAAGAAAAAAGAAGGAATTGAATAAGAATCGCTAGGTTTGCACATGATAACGAGCAAAAAACAAGATAAGAGTCCAGAAATATATTAGGATACACTTGGATCAATTAAATTATATTATTACTCACAATTGATATACATAAGAGATAAAATGTGTTGACAATATTAAACTATAAAACAGACTATATGGGCTCTCTAACATAAATTTTTAATGCAAGCAACCCCCAAGATTAATTTTAAAAATCTCTTGGTTTTGTGGAAGAGTTTGGGTGTAAAGAACAAATGTTAAATTATCCAATCCGATTAAAGTAGGATCATATAAGTTAACCCTGTACATGAAATTTATTTTAACCAAAACTCATATATAAGTATTATAATTGGCATTAAGATCAAAGAACGTGTGAGATTCTCTTTGACTTTTATATAAACAATATATATTTAAATAATAATAGTATAATTAAACTTTGTGATCTGAAAAGAAATCAAACATACAATATAATTAATTACTTTAAATAATATAATCTAATCTAATAAGAAGAAAATAGAAGAAAGGACTTAAAAAATTGTTACAATTTTATAATTCATAATTCTTAAACAATCTAATCTTTTCTAATAAGAAGAAAATAATAAAAACACATACTTATTGAAGGAGATAAAAGTACTGGGAAAGCTATTGTAATATCTTGATCTGAAAAAAGATCAGATATACAATATAATTAATTGCTTAAAAATAATCTAATCTAATCTAATAGGAAAGTCACGTGCTTGTAGAAGGAGATAAAAGTACTATAGAAATTATTGTAATTTCTTAGCTTATATATATTGGTATATGATGTTGCATGTGAGAGGATAATTTATAAATAAAGTTCTATTTAAATAATAATAGTATAATTAAATTTTGAAACTAACTATGCAGTACTTTGAACTACTTCAATTTTAGTCGGTGAGAGATCGCCACTTTGTGTGTAATTATTAATCATATAACATATATTAATTGTTTACAGATTTGCATTATTAATCATGTAGCATGTGAATAATTATATACAGTTTGATCATTGATCACATATAAGAGCGAGGGAGTAAATTTGGTATTTAATAAACCGTCTAATTAACCTAAGCGTATTATGAACTACTTGAATTTTAGTTAGTGAGAGATCGTCACGTTGTGTGTAATTATTAATCATATAATATGTGTATAATTGTTCTCACTTTGGCATTATTAATTATATAGCACATGAATAATTATTTGTAATTTGATCATTGATTACATATAAAGGGGGGGGGGGGGGGTAAATTTGGCATTTAATAAATCGTCTACTTTATTTAAGTTGCTCTTCATTCAGGTTTACATTTCAATTTAAACCATATCCTTATCTTCATACTATGTATATCCAATAAGAATTCATCAATTTATCAAGTTACTCTTACTTAATGGATTAGTATTTAAATTCCAAGGGTATTTTTGTCTACTAAAATATTTTCCCGAACTCGTGCTTTTAAAGGGAGTAAGATAATTATAACAACTAACTCATAAGTTTAACAACTAACTTAGGTTTAAGAGCAAATTCATATATTTAATGATTAATAACTTATAAATTTAACAAGTAACTAAAAAGTTTAATAACTAACTAATAAGTTTAATAATTTAATAAGAAACTTACAAGTAACTAATAAGTTTAAAAACAAACTCATAAGTTTAAGAACAATTAACTACCTCATAAGTTTAACAACTAACTGAGAAGTTTAATAATTCATAAGTTTAACAACTAATTAATAAAATTAATAGTTTAACAACTAACTGAGAAGTTTAATAATTCATAAGTTTAACAACTAACTAATAAAATTAATAACTAACTCATAAGTTTAACAACTAACTAATAACTTTAATAATTAACTAATAAGTCTAACAATTATAAATTTATCAACTAACTCATAAGTTTAACATCTAACTCAAAATACATTTAACAACTGACTCACAACATGACTGCTTATTCTAAAACTTTAAATATTCATGAAAAATACTTTAGAATATTCTAAACAATAAAATATATCAAATTGACTCGTCGCACATAGCTAAAGCTCGAAGCCTAATTAAAAATTCCAACCCAAGCAATCCCAAGCTCACCACCTGTCAAGCAATTCTGTCCTTCTCCTTCATGTGTTCAAAACCCATCTCAAGACATGACTATATTTCTTCATCCCAAAGCAAAGCAGCAACTCTCTTCACAATCTCATACAAAAATACCCAATCAACTCTCCTTCAAAAAACCAACTCAATTCCCAATAGGCCCCCAACAAACCCTATCATCATCTGAGATTGCATTCTTTAATATCGATATCACAGTCCCAACTGGTTCAAGCTACTCCCTCATTAAGTTTGAAGCCATCCTCCCCTTCTCTCATTGCCTCATTGAGATTGATAGCTACTCAACTCTCGTATACCCAACCAACACAAACTTAGTTTCATCAGCCTCAATTTTTAATGTAATTGAATCATAACGAAAACAGTAAAGAATGCTCCATACTTCAAAAATGTCGCAGATCAAGTGTTTAATATGCTAAATTGTGGGTTTTGGTTATTGTGTTCGATTTTGCCTTGGGTTTGGGTTTTGGTTTTGGTTTGAGAATTTTATCGAATAGGTAGCAGGTGCATGGAGTTTTTGGGCTGGGCATAATATTGTGAGATTTGATTGTGAGGATTAGAGAGGCGTTTGCAAAGATTGGGAGGGTTGATCCTGAGGCTAGGGGCTTTGAGTTGGGTTTTGGGATTATCATTCATTTATTTCACCAACTTCATTGTCATCACATCACAAAACCTCTATTTTTATTGGTGATGAGTTTGAATTCATAGCCCAAAGAGTGAATGGGGTCGCAATTGTTTGCGTTAAAAATTATTTTATTTGTTGAATCCATTACAAACGTTTATTGTTTTATAGATTCACAAAGAAACAAGCCTTTTTATAAGACCTCTTGTTACAAACAAATAACCTCCTAGAAACACACGCATGATCGTTGATTGATCGCTGCTTGCATGAGATCTTTGCCTGTGCCCGGGATGCTTTGATCCATGGACCGCTGAACAATAGATCTAGGTTGATCGTGAAGAAGGCTTGGAGTCGATGTTTCATTTTAGAAACAAGGATATAAGTGAATATCTTATCTAGGTAAGATGAACACTCTTCTCGAGATCAAGTCAAAGCTTAGATCTCTAGGAGACACCGAAGACTCTTGAGGATGCTTAAAAATGATGACGACTCTCTCTCTCTCTCTCTCTCTCTCTCTCTCTCTCTCTCTCTCTCTCTCTTGCTCAGAATTCACCAAAAGCTCAAGTCTCTGCCTAGGATTTGCTTCTCTCGTGCATATGGGTGGTAGGGAGGTATTTATAGCCCCTAGAAGTTATTTCTGAGGATAGAAAGTTGAAACAAACTTGTATGACAACTTCTATTTTTGAGACAGTGTCCACAGTCTTGGAAGAAGGAATTGCTCCAGACTATTTTGTAACCGACATCTATCTGTTTAAATTCCACGATTTCTGTAGTTATGGGTAGATTTTCAGTTTGTAACAGCCTCTCCCTGTTTATAGATGATCCCAAGCAGTTATAAAGCCACGTGGACTGCACCAAACTCGATAAAACCATCCAAAAGAGCGTTACACTGTCTTATGGTTTTCGAAAAGTTTCCATGTCTCGGAAGCAATGTGTTTTCTCATAGTTTCCGAGACAATTTCTGTGTCTTGGAAACAATGTGTTGTCTCATAGTTTCCGAGACAACTTCCTTGTCTCGAATACTGTATGCTGTTTCACCATTTCTAAGACAACTTCGGATCCCCATTGTTTTCGTTGTTTTGCATTTTGCACATTCCTTGGTTGGTCCTTAACATTAGATTATCTTCTTTGACTATCGACATTCATCATCTTCTCTTTGCCTCGGGCTAAGCGCGGGAACCTATACATAATTTTTGACGCCTACAGATACCCCCTCCAAAGTGTTTCGACCTCATTCTTTTATAGATAAGTCTGGAATACTTTGGATAAGAAATACCCCGTCTTCAATTCCTTGACTTCTCCAACTTTCAGTCTATTCAGTATTTTATCGAATAGTCTGAAATTCTTCTGGTGCTGCGTTTATCGTCTGACCGTTGTCAAAATCTTGAACCAAAACTAGTGTGTTAATACTTGAATTAGCTTGCATCGTTGAATCGACATTGAACTGACCATCTTCGTCAAGAGTTTGTATCTGAATTGCAATTAAAATCCAGAGATAATCTTGATCTGGAAATTATCCTAAGCCTTATTTCGGTGAAATTGTTGACGCGTTGATCGGTATTGACCTTTATTGTGACGTAAACACAATTTATACTCGTACGTTAATTAGAGTCTACACAGCTTAAGCTCTTAAGGCGTTAGAACACGAAGAACAATTTCAAAGGCTACCGGTGCTCAAGTCACGAGACTAACTAATGAAGCTGGTGCACAGGATGCAGGGTTAGATGAACTACTCCACCGAGACCTTAGCATATTTGGCGAGAGTGTGGCAGAGAGAACATGCAGATACAGCTGGACCTCCACCCGAGCTTCAGAGTTTTATCACACCATTTCAGCTAGATGATTTATCAGGAGAGGATGAGGCGGGGCCGAGTTCAGCAGCTGTCGCTGATGATGTGGATGACGATCTATCAGGAGATGAGCAGCGAGGGATGTTCTTTTTGTTTTACCCAGTCTTTGATTTTTATTTCGGCATGTACTTATTAAACTGTGATATTTTGGATATTATTTGCCTTGAGGACACCGCAAAATCTGGGTATGGGGGTGTAAGCTAGTTAGCTATTTCTTTGTATTTTGCTAGTTAGTATTTTGTTTTAATATTTTTTTTAGCATTTGTCTTTTGTTAGTTTTAGTAAAAAAATAAAAAATATATATATAAAAATAGTGTCACTTGCCAAATTAATAGAGTTAAGTAATAATTGATCTAATTGATAAATTTTAAATTTTCTAATTCCTACTTAGTGATATACTCAAGTTTATCTTTTATGATAACTCCAAATAAATTTCTTAAGAAATTATTTTTCAAGTAGTATACTTTACTTAAGCCTTAACTTAGACTTTTAATTAAAAATAATGAAATTTTTACATGCTTAACTTAGAGTTGAAAATATTTTTTTAGGTTATCTTGATTTACACATTTTTTTCAGACTTTATATATACATACACACACATATATATTTAAAAAAAACTAACCTTATAAAAGAAGAGTGCTAAAAATAGGTACCAAAAAAAAAACTTTGCATTCAAGGTGATTCTATCTTATAAAGCCTAAGTTGACTGAGTAATTAAGCCCAAGGAGTATCTCTCTATTTAGTGACCTAAGCCTAATTGGGTTGGGATTTATTGGTCCAAAACTCGTTAAATGGTCACTTAGAAAGCCGTTAAAGTAGAAAAACAATTACCAAGAATTAGAGAGTGAAGAATATATATATATATATATATATATATATAACACTAACCATATTTTTTATATATATTATTATTTTGTATATATGGTCTTGAAAATCAATTTTTGATCAAGAGACTTGAAAGTTATTTAAAACAAAGAGTTAGCATGTTCTTTTCAAAACTTTTAAATTAAATCTTTAAGATTTGACTTGGTTTTTTATTGCTATAATGAAAAGGATTTTCTAAGAGATTTGTAGGATCTAAAATAGATACACTAGAACACTAGGGGGGTGAATAGTGTTCTTTTAAAATTTATGCAAAGTAGATTATAAATTACAAAGAAAGATGGCAATCTCAGAAATTTACAAACACAAACACAAAGATTTATACTGGTTCCACCAATCTGGTGTACATCCAGTCCCCAAGCAAATCCCGCTTGAGCGTTTCCACTATAATTTTGAATAAATTTACAAAATCAAAAAGCAAACCTGACCAATTTGCAAGTCCCTGCAAATTACAACACCAATTGACAAACACCTTTCCAATTTGCACACCAATCTCTAAACCAAGAGATTAACACCTCTCACAAACCGAGAGAACTTTTGAAGCAACAATGTTTAGATTTGAAAGAAGATTTGTGCATTTTTCCTTGTTGACATGCATCACAAAAATTATTTTTAAAAGACATCTTAGGTAAACCATTTACTTAATCATTTTTAGAAATCTTAGAAATGTGTTTAAAGTTAACATGTCCAAAATGTTTATGCCATAAAATAGAATCATTAGATGATGCAATAAGACAATGTTCATTTGAAATAGTTTTCATAGACAAAACATATATGTTATTCTTTCTATGTCCTTTAAAAATAATAGTTATTAAATCAATATTATAAATTAAGCAAGATTCTTTTTCAAAAATAATTTTAAAACCTTTATCATAAAGTTGACTAATACTAAGTAAATTATGTTTAAGACCATCAACTAATAAAACATTATCAATAATAGGTTTGTTTGGATTACCGACAGATCCAATACCGATGACTTTTCCTTTGTTGTTATCTCCAAAAGTAACGGTACCACCATCCTTGTTTTGAAAAGATGACAATAATTGTATGTTTCTAGTCATATGTTTGGAGCAACCATTATCCAAAACCCGCCTATCTTTCTTGGGTACCTGAAATAATAAACATTTACAGATTTGGTACCCATACTATGTTGGGTCCTTTAAATTAGCCTTTAGGAAACCAAACCCATGAAGAGTTTGATTTGCCTAAATAGTTAGTTGATAAACAAATATTTTTAATAAAATCAGAAATATAAAATTCTTATGTAAAGTAGATAATTCTTTTGGAACCTAAATAGAAAAGAATTTTGATTTCTTTTTACACAAATTTTCATTTTTATATTCATACAAATCACAAGAAGGTTTTACAAATATTGTTTTCTTTGATTTATTTTTATTAAATTGAAAACCTAATCCTTTTGTCTTTTGTGATTCTTTTTGAAAAGAAAGTATATTATTATTAAGATTTTCTTTATCTTTATTGAATTTTCTTACATTCAAACATATATCCTCATATTTTGATTTAAAAGAAGAAATATATTTATCTAAACTATTAATACAAATTTTTAATTCATTACATTCTGATTTTAGATAAATATTTTCTTTAGATAAACTTTTATTTTCTTTAAGTAAAGAATAATTTTCTTCTTTCAATTCAATTACTTGAGAATTAGAATTAGTAGAAGAATCAGAAATTTCTTTAAGTAATCTTTTATTTTCACCTTTAAGAAAATTATGTGAAGTCTTTAATCTCACAAAAGTTTCATATAATTCATTGAAAGCATCTAAAAGTTCTTCATTGTCACTTACTTCATCTTGTGCCATAAAACACATGTAAGCACTTTCTTTTTCTTCAATATCCTCATCTGAAGATGACTCATCACTATCATCCCAAGTGACTGCCATTGCTTTTCTTTTCTTGTTATTTTGAATATTGTTGAAGTTGTTGAAATAACTTAATTTTTGTTTATTCTTTAACATTGGACAATCTTTCTTCATATGACCTGGTTTATTACACTTAAAACAAAGAGGATTATTTGAAATTGAACTCTTAGATTTAAAATTACCTCGTTTTATAAATTTCCGAAATTTTCGTGCAAACATGCCCATTTCATCATCATCATCATCATCTGAATCTTCTTTATCAGAAGTAGTATTGAATGCAAGTACTTTCTTGTTCTTTGTTTTTTCATCATTCTTTCTATCTTCAATTTGAACTTCATACGCTATAAGATTTCCAATAAGATTTTCAACCGTAAGAGTTGACTAATTACTGGTTTCTTCGATTGCGGTAACTTTCTTTTCCCATTGTGGAGTAAGTGATCGGAGTATTTTTCTTACCATCTCCACTTGTGTGTATATTTTTCCAAGACCAATGAGAGAATTTGTGATGTCGGTGAATCTTGTGAATATTTTTCCAATAGTCTCATTTTCCTTCATCTTAAATAATTCGAATCTGTGTACAAGAACAGAAATTTTAGATTCTTTAACTTTATTTGTACCTTCATGAGTTACCTCAAGTGTATGCCAAATATGATATGCAGATGTGGCCGTTGACACCCTATTAAACTCATTCTTGTCAAGTGCACAGAATAGTGCATTCATGGCTTTGGAGTCCAAATTTGCATTGTTCCTTGAGATGTACCCCCTTCTGAAAAGGAGTTGTAGGCTTCTCATATTTTGTTTCCACAATATTCCAAAGTTCATAACCAATAGATTGAAGATAAATTTTCATTCGGCACTTCCAATAGTTGTAGTTCAATCCATCGAAACATTAGTGGACGATTTGTTGAGTGACCTTCTTTGAATTGTGATGTATTTGTAGATGCCATCTTTCACCTAGCTCTGATACCAAATGTAGGATCTGAAATAGATACACTAGAACACTAGAAGAGGGGGAGGGGGGGTGAATAGTATTCTTTTAAAATTTATGCAAAGTAGATTATAAATTGCAAAGAAAAATGACAATCTCAGAAATTTATAAACACAAACAAAAAAATTTATACTGGTTCCACCAATCCAGTGTACATCCAGTCCCCAAAAAAATCCCGCTTGAGTGTTTCCACTATGATTTTGAATAAACTTACAAAATTAAAAAGCAAACCTGACCAATTTGCAAGTCCTTGCAAATTGCAACACCAATTGACAAACAACTTGCTAATTTGCATACCAATCTCTAAACCAAGAGATTAACACCTCTCACAAACCGAGCGAACTTTTGAAGCAACAATTTTGATTCCTATAAGCCTTGATTTGTAGTGTAGTGTAGTAGTGGCTTAGGAATGATTTTAACTTCTGTAAATTACCTAAACAATAAATATTTGAATGATGTTTAAAGGCAATTTCAGAAACTTTTCTTTTTCTCAAAATCTGAATATTTTTCACTTGAAAAAAATACACAAAGATCAAAGCTTATGGGTATGTAAGTCTCTGCATTTTTTCTAATCAAATAACCTATTTATAGCCCTTGAAAAGAAAATTTTTAGAACTTTAAAAACATTTAAAAACGGCTATAAATAGTCATATATTCAAACTTTAAATTCTTAAAAAACTGTATCTATAGTCGACTACAAGACAGATTAGTCAACTACACTGAGTTTAAACAGACTCTGTGAATTTAGAAAATTTCTCAGTAGTCGACTATAAAGTTCATTAGTCGACTATACTGTAATTTGACAGAAACTTAGAAAATAAAATTTGCCTTCAGTAGTCGACTATAATGTCAATTAGTCGACTATACTGTAAAATAACAGAAACTTATATTTTTGTCATAAACTTGAGTAGTCGACTATTTTCCATATTAGTCGACTATACTGTGAATTTACAGAAACATATATTTAAGTCATATACATGAGTAGTCGACTACTATTCTAATTAGTCGACTACTAAGAGTTAGAAAATGATATAAATTAAATGTTTTGACACTCTATTATTAATTATAACTCTAATGGTTAACATAGGAGATTTCTATAGTTAACCAACATACTAAGCCTGTGTTAGTGTGTTCTAATATTTATGTGTGTGTGTGTGAGTGATCAAGGCTTGTACAACAATTCTAAGTAAAGAAAATATAAAATACATTATCTCATATGTTCTTCATCTTCTTCACTTCATTATGCCTTGAATCTCAACTTGCACTTGTACATATTTTATTATTGAAAGCTGCATATAAAAGTTAGTGCATTTGTATAACACACATTGTATAAATTGTTATCATCAAAATAATATCATGGAGATATGATAATCAACAAGATTTACATTGGAGTTATATATAAAAACGTTTTCTTGATTATTAATTAGCTTCAATTAGAATGTCTAAATATATCGAAGAAAATTAGTTATTTACTGACTTTTTTAACTTGGCAAATTGACCGAACTTTATGGGTATAGTCACTAGATTTACAATTTTATACCCTCATTATCTATTTTATATGAATAAATATACCACTAATAATTATTTTTATCTTTAAATGCAGGTTAATGATGAATAAATCCTAAAAATTCCATTTCTCAACAAAGGCCCTTGAGTAAATGAAGAAATGAAGCAAAAGAGAAATTAAGAAGCCCATTGGAAAATCCAATTGCCAATTTATCCAAAATCCCTAAGCTAAAAAAAGAAGAAATGGCAAATCCCAAAAGCCTAAGTCCAAGAACAAGAGAAAAGCTCGGACAGCAATATGAGAGAATTGGGCATCGATACCAGCATCAATACCCGTATCGATGCCAGCATCGATACCTGTACCGATGCCAGCATCGATACCTGTACCGATGCCAGCATCGATACCTATACCGATGCTAGCATCGATACCTGTACCGATACCAGCATCAATACCCCTATCGATGCTGGTATCGATACTGTCGTACAGTCAATTATGAATTAAGGGCTAAAATTTGCTTGTTTTGGATAAGATTTTAATCCAAGGTCTCACATTCATTGATGTTTACTATAAATAGGGGTGGAGAGTGAGGGGTTAGAGGTGTGAAAAATTTTGTAACTCTATTTGGAGAGGAGGGTTACTCTTAATTGAGAAGACTTTTCAAAAATTGTAACTTTTTGTTGCAATCAATAAAAGATTTTTCTCCATTTTAAATTTTTCTTTCTTCTCTTTGTTGAATGATGAAGATGGAGATGAAAAGCAATTTGAAGGTTTGTATTTCTTTTATTTTTCTCTTTTATTTCTTTTTAGTAATTTCTTTATTATTGCTTATTAGTTAGACTTACATTCATGCTTGTAGTGTAGGTTTATTTTCTTGTCTTTTTATTTTTATTTTTGCACTTTAATTTGTAGAGTAGATTTATTTTCTTACATTTAATTCTTACAATTTATTTTGTAGTTTAGATTTTAATTCTTTGTAGTTAGATTTATTTCTTGTTCATAATTTAGATTTTTTTCTTTTTATTTTTTATAATTAGTTCTTTTTCTTCTTGCTTTTATTTCTTAAGATGTGAAATTAATTCTTGTAGGAATCTTAGAATTGTATGAAACTAGTCTAATTTCCTTTATATTGTATGGATTATTCTCTTGCACTTAAAATATTCATGTTTAAGATATTCAACTAGAAAACTAATTGATAGAAGAAGAATTTGATAATCTATGCTTATCTTAAATGGTTTGATAGGTTATGCTTATGAATTCTAGGATTACTATCTTGTTGTTGTTCTTATCATGAATTGTAATTTTAACTTAGATGATAATTTGATAGGTTATACTTTCTTTAAATGGTTTGATAATCTATGCTTAATAAATCTAAATTAAAATATGATAAAAAGAGAATAGTTTGTATTTTATAATTGAGATTAGCTAGTGGATTCAATTCTAGATCTCTCTTATCTTTAATTGAATCCTCTATCTTTTGTTTTCTTGATTTTTCTCTTTTTATTCTTGCTTTTTATTTTATTTTTTGATTCTTTCTTCTCTCCTCCAAAATTCAATTTATTGTCACTTGCATATATTCAAAACAATCACTCATCATATTTCTCTCCATAATCACACTTATTCTTTAATCCTATTTTTGTCACGCACAAAACATAAGAACCAATTCTAATAATCTCTTAAAATCACCTTCCTCGTGGGATCGATACTTTTATACTATAACTTGACATGGTTGTGCACTTGCAATCTTTGGTACATATTTACAACGCATCACCTCTCATTCATGGAAGGAATCGAGAGCGGATTTTGGTTTTGGCCCTAACTGTTTAAAGGTTTGACCAAGTAGGGGTTTGAGATGATCCTAACTGTTTAAAGGTTTGATAATTCAATTTGAAAGTTGACCTCTCATTCATGGAAGGAATCGATAGGGGATTTTAACTTTGTCCCTAACTGTTTAAAGGTTTGACCAAGTGGGGGTTTGAGATGATCCTAACTGTTTAAAGGCTTGTTCGTTCAATTTAAAAGTGGACCTCTCGTTCATGAAAGGAATCGAGTGGGGATTTTGGTTTTGGACCTAACTGTTTAAAGGTTTGACCAAATGGGCAGTTTGACCAAATGGGCAGTAGGAGTGAAGGTACAAATAACAGTAGGAATGTTGACTTGTATAAATTACTAAGTGGGGATTTTTGGTATCAAGTGGCTAGGACTTAACACGAAGGGGTTTGGTAATCACCATAGATTAAAATTTTGGATGTCGTGTTATTCAACAGTAGGAGTATCAAAGGCTTAGAAACAGTGTGAGTTTGAATGGATTTAACCGTGAAGACTTTTGGTGGACCCACCGTCAATTAATTTGATCAGTGAGGAATTTTGTAGAGGAGGACCGTGAATCATCAATCACTCCACAATTACACCCTAGGAGTTTCGTGAGGAAAGATTGACCATATGCAGTCGTTGAATCTCATCTCAACGAAAGAGTGCTCTGAAAGTCACAGTGGAGGGTTTTAATCATCTTGGAAATGATTAAATAGCTACATTAGGAGATTCTTAATCATGATTAAGAATGAATAATTCCGTTGATTGGTTTTCACCTTGAATAATCAATCGGTTTTGGGTTATCCTTAAGAATACCATGTGTAATATTCTTCAGGAACTTCCCACCGGAATGCATTGAGGTATTTCACCCCTAGCTCTTTGGCGAACTTGAATCCAATTGTATTCGGCCATATTGTCGGGTTATCCTTAAGAATATTAAGACTAATATTCTCCAGGAACTTCCCGTTGTTAGAAATAAGGAAATCAATTAACCTCGTATACTTGTCGGAGGAAGTCGGGTTATCCTCAAGAATATTATGAGTGATATTCTCCAGGAACTTCCCGTCAAAGGTAGGAAATAGTTTAGCCTCGTATACTAGTTGGAGATAAGGGAGAAGAAGTTTATACTCTTATACTTGTCGGAGTCTGGGAGAAGTAGTTTATACTCGTATACTCATCGGAGTCATTGCCGTCCTCTTTTGGCTTGTTTATCGTTATGACGCCGACGTCAACCAAGGCTTGAATGTTGTTCTTTAGAGTAAAACAAGTCTTGGTTGGATGATGGATCCTCCAGTGATATGCAAAGTACTTTGAAATTACCCTAGAGGGGGGGGGGGGGGGGAGCGAGGTGAATAGGTAATATACTAATCTAATACGATTTAATGCTAATTTAAAACTTACTAACAATTATATCCTAGCAAGAATGATATTCAACAACTTGTACGTACAAGGATATGTAAATAATACAAGGGTGTGAAATACACATGAAACAATATAAACAATAAGCACAATAGACAATATAAGATGAACACAAGAATATGTGTGCCAATGACAAACACAAACACACAATATAATCACGGAGTTCGGTTTAACTACTTGACCTACGTCTCTTCTCCTCACCTCGAGGAGATCTCTACTATATCAACGGGTTTTTAACATTCACCCAAAATGTTTACACCTCACACTTGGTTTCCTAGCTCACCGAAAACTTTCACAATCACTCACAATGCAATCACACAAACTACCACCTTAAGTGTTGGTCCTTACATGTCGCCTCCCTCAAGTGCTCAGCTTTACTACCTCTCCCTAGGCTTTACTATCGACGTCACTCCTCTCGTTATCGACCACGTCCTCACCACACACTCCTCTCAGCGTACTTCTGTATTACAAAGTGATTCTCACAATGAAGGCTCAATAACAAGTTTGTTCTCGATAATAGATAAGAACACAATATAAGCTCACTCTTAATGTCACAACCCCACAACCCAAAAATACAATATGTGTAAAAATACTAAAGCTCAATGGTTGTGTATGTGAACAATGAGAAATAACAAAGTCAAATTTAAACTCAATATAAATCTAGCTTAATGAAAATTATAACCAATAACAAATATAAATACAAAGCTAGAATTGAGTTTAGCAAAACTTCTCTAGAACAAGAGAGATGGAGATGTAAAATTGAAAGCTCAAACCAAAGAAGATGATCTCCTCCTCTTTTGAAACCTTCTTCACAAAATCAAACTTGAAAACAAACACTTAAATACCCTTTAAACACTTCTTAAACTTTATAAAAATGTTTTAAAACTCTTCTTGGATGGGTCTTAGTGTTGATGGATGAGGGGTATTTATAAGAACTCAAGACAACACCCCAAGGCCAAAAAATAGCCCAAAAAACAAGACAAAACATCCTAAAACAAAACTAGGAAAAAACTAGCCGTTAGGCAATGGCTATCTGGATGGTCGACAGCAAACTCTGTAGCGGTCAATCGAAAACATATACATGGCAGAATTCGGCAGTTTTGAAATTTTTACTTATCTAGCTTTATAAAATCAATTAGCAATAGCAAATAAACTTCAAAAATCATAAAATTTTTATGGAAGTTTCTAAACATATATATAAACATGTTAGAGAAAAATGTTTAGAAATATCTCTTCTCATTTATGAGAAATAAATATTTGAACATAGATATTTCAGATTTTGAAAACTGCTAAAACACCCGATTTTGTAAAATTAATTTGATATAGTAAATCAACTCCAAAAATGATAAAAGTTTGTAAAATATCTACAAACATTTTATAGAGCATGTTAGAAAAGGAATTTTTTAAGTTTAATTTTCCATTTGTGAAAACTCATCTGTTTTACAAAAATATGCACGAACATAAACTTGTTAAAACTTGATTTTGACAAAACGAGTTCAAACAAGTGTGAAACTTCTTTTAAATAGATTAATAGACTTTATAAAAGATGTTTATCAGTTATAATAAAGTATTTAATCCATAAATAAGTTATTTTCCCAAAAAGTATAATACGATAAAAATGAAACATGTATGTGTGCAGTTTGAGCTTTAAAGTATTAACACACATAATGTAAATCTAAACTAATGTACCAAAGATGAAAATCTTCATTAAGATTGATCTTGGATAATCCTCCTCTTCATAGTATAGATGAAGGTTGATCTTATACTTGACTTGAATATTGCAAAGCTTCATTCCAATTATCCGTCAACCTCCTTTAGATATCACCATAAAGGAGCAATCCAACCAACCTACAACTAGGATCTTTGTGTATGATACCTAACATGCACATGTAAACACTCGACAACCATGTTAGGAATTGTTTGTTAAATTATTAAAATAAGATTATAGAAATAGGCTCATAAACATGAGACATAATATACTTTGGATCCAAGGTCTTATTTGCTTCCTCCTGATTCGTAATCAGTGGTAGCTTGATTTTGTTGTTGGTGAGGAGGTACTCAAAGATGGATAGAACTTTATCATCTTTGAAAAAATACTCCTTCGAGGACCTCAGATCGGGAGTCCTTTGTTTCCTCCAGGGTTGCCATTGTGACATTTGATTGGCATTCACAGCAGTTGCAGGTGCCTCCAGTTGACTTCTCTCAGCTTTCTTTCTTTTAAGAAAGCATTCAACTTGTTCTCCTTGTACCTTCAGTTCCTTCTAGGTTTTGGATGACGTCACCCCATGGCTTCTAACACATCTAGAGAAAGATTTTTGTGGAAATTTTGGAGGATGAACTCCTCCATGACCGGATCCCAGCAATTCATCACCTTATTCCGGAAGCACTTGACGAAGTTGTCGACTGATTTTCGTTCTTCTGCTTCTCATCTAGAAGAGTTCTGATTGATCCCTTAGTGTCATCGTTCAAGAAGTACTGAGGAAGATATTTTCTATGTTATCCCACCTATTAATGCTTCCTGGCTTGAGACGTCGATACCAATCGAAGGCGGCCCCGTAAAAGGATGACTACGAATGACCGTACCATCAATGGATCATTACCAGAAATCATATCAAGTGAGACTTGAAGTAGATCAAGTGCTGAGTAGGAGAGCCTTTTCCGTCGAATAGCGTGAAATTGATCAAAGTGAACTTTGTTGGGTATGGAATTGACTCCCATTCTCTTGGATAGGGACATAGAATACCGGTCTTTTTCACCTCTTGGGCTGACATCCAGGCATTAACCTTGTTCTCAATCTCTTCCATCATTTTATTATCCTTATTTTTCTTTAGGGATGTTGAGGAGGATCAACCAGACCACGCCTAGTATTATGGCTATTGTGAGGAGGATTAGCAAAAAAGTGTTCATCCACAACTACGTCGCTATCATCTGTGTTGTTTTGAGCATGACGACTAGATTCAGCTCGATGACTTGGCTCAGATTGTTGATGAGACTGAGTCTACAACTCCTTCATCTGCTGCATGGCTAATTCCATCTCCATCTTTATTTCAGCTCGAATTTCTTCTTGCTTTTTAGCTAGAGCTTCTTAAAGCATTTGAGCTAGCTGGTCATGAGTGATTGTGAATGCCTCACGGGTTAGTCCCATGCTAGACATTATTTTGTCTGAAGCGACTGCGGAGCAAACGTTCGATACTTCATCATCTGAGGATATTCCTTTATGCATCCTCTGGTAATCTCTACGTCTGATCATTCCTATTTGGAGCCGAGTTATATACTGGGATATCCCTAGATAAGAGTCGGGATTGGAGTTGGTCGAGTACCATTTTGATTTTCCTTTATCAGCCATATTGATGGTGACTTCTTGGAATTCGATTGGTCTTTGCTTATGGAAGCGTCTTGATTTGGGCTTTGACGCTTCGGTGGAAAACCTTTGGAATACTGAGACTCTCTGTGGAGCGGTCTTGGAGCAGCTACACTCTGATAATACTACTCTAATAAGTCTTTCGCATGACAATGAGAACTCATTTTTTGGACAATCATGTTCTGAGATTTGTTTGCACACCTAGCCTAATAGCGCAACTTGTTGGCATGATGACCGAAGCACTCCATCGCTTGTTGGTGTTATTTCCCAGGTACAATATCGTCTTTTGATGGATACGTCTTCTTGTGGGAATGTACAACCTTATTGGCACTCTCAAGAGCCACACGTTTGAAACCACCCCCTTACGGGTATGGAGCCTTAACGGACTCCTGGACTTCGATACATACCCCCAGGCAAGAAGTTACAGGAATTCTCTCGGAAGGGGAAGCCTCCTTGCCTCTTTTGTGCAAGTTGCATGAACAACTACATTGAGGTGTCCCGGTTTGTTTGGAAGCGGCGGGACACCTTTGAGTGGCATTTGACTTAACGGGAGTGTTTGTACGACCCCCAATCTAATGAATTACTCGGGTTTTGATCACCAAAGCTTTGTGTTATTTTACCGGAGCTTTGCCTTGAACCTTGTGCAAAGAACTGAGTCGATACGCCTATAGGTGTAAATTTTGATCTCCCGAAATAGGGATTTTGTTTGTATTTATAAGAATAGCTTATTACAAACTAATGAATTAAAATTATAATAAAAGCAGAGGGAAGGCCCTCCTTATTTAACATGGGGACTCTGGTAGCTATAGGACGTCTCACTCGATTCTCGCACCGAGTCTGCTTCCCTTGGACGATTAGACCGAGGTTGCTGGTGAGCTTTAGTATACTGTAGAATCTCATGTTGATCGAGTTCGAGTTCCCAAGCTTAATGGCTATCAGGGTCAAAAGCTGGAAGAGGATGCTACAATGCAAAGGTTATGCAAAGAGCCTGTCGTCAACCCCGTCGAGAGTTGAGAGCCATGGTTCAGCTAACTGATCAATTAACTGTGAGCTAACCGAGCTACTGAACCTCTTCTCTGTGGCCGGAAGAAGTTCTTAAATAGAGGAGCTACGGTGTGGCCACTCCTTGAATCATGGGATATGACCATGTACTGTTGGGAGATATCATACTTCTCACTGGTGTTGTAAGCGGCTACTTGATAGGCTCGGAGTACTGTGCTCCTTCCCTTCACATCGTAGGAAGTGGGAAGGCCCTTCTCTGTACGTGGTATAGCAGCCTCCAAGTACTCTATCGAGTTTGGCGAGTTTGCCGTTTGTAGGCGAATTTAGCTCTTGACTCGCGCAGGCGAGGCGAGCTTTATGCAGGCAGACTTAATGACTACACGGATTTGACCAATCACTCGTACTGTGAGCGACTACTAGATAGGCTCGAAGTACTGTGCTCCTTCCTTTCACGTCGTGGGAAGCGGTAAGGCCTATCCCTGTACGTGGAGTAGCAGTTGCCAAGTACTCTGGTGAGTTTGGCGAGTTTACCATTTGTAGGCGAATTTAGCTCTTGACTCGTGCAAGTGAGGCGAGTTTTATGCAGGCGGACTTGGCGACTGTATGGATTTGACTAATCACTCGTATTGTGAGCAGCTACTTGATGGGTTTGGAGTACTGTGCTCCTTGCCTTCACGTCGTGGGAAGTGGGAAGGTCCATCCCTGTACGTGGAATAGTAGCTGCCAAGTACTCTGGCGAGTTTGGCGAGTTTGCCATTTGCAGGCGAGTACAGCTTTTGACTCGTGCTGGCGAGTCAAGTACGCGTGTGAGCCCTATTTTCAGTTTGTACGGGCAACTTGAATATGCAGACGGATTTCACATTTATCTGCTAAGGTAATTTTTACCGTCTACAAGACACCCTTTAAAGTTTTTAGACCTAAACCAACTCGCGTGTGGTCTGGAACACTTTGAATAAAGAAGTTCCTGATAAGTTAGGGTGAATTTTGCTATCTTTAGGATTTTTAGCAAACCCTCAGCTATCAACATGTTTGATTTATCTTTACCGATTACTGTTTGAATCGGGCTAGTCATACTATTCCCCTCAGTATGATGAGTTGTCAAGTAGTTTCTCTTAGGCTTATTGCTAAGATTTCCGTTCTAACCTTTAGCCGTTTGAGGCATGGGTTTGAGTTAATCATAACTGTCAGGTCATGACAATCACCCGTGGGTGCGTCCGGAGGGTGCATCAATAGGTTGCATCGCTCAGTAGGTTTGATTGTGTAGGCGAGAATGCTCCATCGTTGGTTCGAAACTTTAGACGAATCGGTCCACTCGAGATTCATCTTTAGAGGTGAACTAGGCCCAACAAATGAGCTGTTCGGGCGAAACTTATTTTCACTGGTGAAGTGAACTAGGCATTTGCAGGTGAATTTCACCTCATAGGCGAAATTTGAAAATCAGGAGGGTGAGCTCATCATCTGTTCGCAGGCGCAATTCTTTCTTCAGGAGAAATTCAAATTGATAGAAGGCGAGCCACGTGTTTGTCAGCAAAGCCCTGTGCTTCGTGCTTTCCGGCTTAAGGTCATGTGGATTCGTCAGGTCACATTGAATGCGATTTGACAAGGCGACATCGCTTCTGCGCGCCTTGCTCGATGACGAACCGTGGCCGTACTTTTCGACCCTGACCGTTAGATTCAGTTGCGAATGCTTTCTTGGTTAGGGTCCCGAATGCAACTCGCCCGACCCATTCTTCATTTCGATAGTTTCTCTGTAACCGTTGAAAATCGAACTGCTGAGAGCGATTCGGACCGTCGATTTTGATCGTGGCCACGTCGTTCAACCACAGACGTCTCGCCCTTAAATAGGCTTCGTCTTCTTCCTTTGGAGACTACTGTTCTCAAGAATTTTTGTCTGCTCAAACCTTTCAAAGAGAAAAGCTTAGGTTTCTTTCCCGACTTTCTGATATGGCGCCAAAGTCTAAGAGGTGCATTTCAAAGAGAAAGGGCCTAGGCGGTTCTTCTAGCGATGCTACCACTAGTGCGGTTGCCGGCATCTCTGGAGTGCATTCGGGTAAGTTCAACAACTTCGCGTTGATGAATGACGCTGAATTGAGAAGACGAGCACTGTTCGTTCGTCTTCTTTTATGGGTTTTGCTATTTTTTGGCAATTTCCATGATTTGGGTGAATTCCCCCCTTTTCAGGCGGATTCGGCCTTTGATAGGCGAATCTAGTCCCTGTCAGACAGTCTTGTCTTTTATCAGGTGGATTCTACCCTTGTCAGGCGGATTCTGCCCTTGTCAGGCGGACATAGTCTCACCAGGTGAGATCCATTTCCTGCGATTTGCCTGCTTGGAGGACTAGGAAGTTTTCTGATTCCATCTGCGAATTCCATTCTAATCCCTTGACCTTGTTTTGCAGCCACATTTTCTGATGAAGCCCTCCTGAAGGGTGTTTCCATTGGTCTTGCTGGCGGCTCGGGCTATGTGGCGCCCTCCTGATTCCCTCTTCTTGATTCGGTGCCCGTCTTTGCTGTTGACAAGCCGGAGGAGTTGGTCAAGAGGGTGACTGATGTGCATCATTTTACGCTGTGTGAGTTGATTACTGATGCATTATTGATAGACGTGGCCAGGGTGGAGTTGAAAAAGCCCCAGTTCATGTTTGGTGATGCCACGGCTGATCCTTCAGCTCTGTTGCTTGGAGAGAGTAAATGGCTCCGTGTCGTGGATGGGGTCTATTACTACCTTCCCTGTATGCCGAGGGGGTTTTCGATCATCGAGTTGCGGTCGCTTGTGGTCCCGAGATCGATGAACTGGGATCTAATTCCTACCCAAGATGGGGTAGTTTGTGGTGTCTTCACAGGGTCATCCACTGGGTATGGGGTCGACAGCTCTTGTAAGCGCGTGGTCGCCTTGCGTCCTGACTTGCTGAATAATGAATGGCCCATGGGGGACACGACTGCAGTGGCGAAGACTTTCCGCCATCGTTTCTTCTAGGCAGAGGGCAATTCCCTCCGAAGGACTTCAGGGCTCTGGGATGGATTCATTCTGTACCTGGCAGTGGCACTTGGTGGTCTAAGATCACTGAGTACGTCTTAACGGAGAACTCTGACCTTGCGGGTTCCGAGTTGTTTGTAGCTATCCGAGACACCCAGCATGGCCTAAAGATCAATGCCCCTCAGTTCCACAGTATCTTGGAACTCTACTATTCGGATAGTGGTACGCTCTTTACTCCCAACGGTGAGCTTAGCATAACCCTCCATGAGATGTATGACGTGTCAGGGTTGCCTTTGGGAGCTTCCCCTATGAAGAGTACGTACCTGGTCAGGACGAGATCGACTATCTTTTGAGTCGATTTCCCCTAATGGTTGAGACCTTATGGGAGTTGCTTGGCCACTACCATATATGTCTTGACACCTTGGACGCGGTGGACCACAAGGGCAAGAAGAAGAGGGCTCCTGGGATTAGTCACAAGAACCGGGCTGACTACCTATTCCCCGGGAACGATGTCAAGGGAAAGCCCACTCTACCATTGGGTGGGTGTGACCAGGCTAAGGTGGAGAGTCAGATGGCCAAAGGGGAATCCACTATAACCCTTGAGCATGACGAGGGTGGGTTCCCATTTGGGATGACCTTCCAGTCGTTGCATCACCAAGCCAAGTCTCCCATATCCGCAAAGGCTCTGCTCGTGGGATACCTCATGCTGTGGTTGAAGAGGTGTGTGGTTCCCACCCATTCCTTTGAGACGCTCCAAGTGGAGGTGGTTTACTCTGCGGTACGTTTGGTCTATGGGAGGCCGTACGCGTTGGTGTCGGCAACGGTAGCCTGTATCCAAAGGGGGCTTCGCACACTGACAAACTAGTTTTGCCGTGTGTCGTATGTTGATGAGGGTGAGGGCGAAGTTGCCAAGACTCCTAATCCATGAGTGGGGCTGCCGTACACTTATTTGATGGCATGGTTCATATACCATTGCGAGTGTTTTATGAGTGCCCTAACAGCTCTTCAAGGAGAGGGATCGGTCCCGTTTGTCCAGCGTCTGGAAAGATGTTCTTGGAAGTATAAAGACATCCCTGACATGAGGAAGACATTGTCTTATTTTGATCATTACAACTTCCAATAGGTCTTCCCTTACTTCCCTGGGGGCGGATATGGTGAGTCGCTTCGGGACGTGTCGACGGTGACCTATAACACCGTTCTCTCTTGCGATGCCTTCCGGTGGTTAGTTAACATCCGGCTGGGGTATCACGTCTTGCGAACTGGCTCCGTGTGTTACCTCGAGCCTTATTTCCCTTGTAGGTTTGCTCGTCAGTTCGGGTATGACCAACTCTATGTTAGGAACGTTAACCCTCACTTTGATTACGAAGAAGGGTTGGTTGATGGTGCGCGAGGGTGGTTCTGGACCTACGCTGGTGGCACCAATGCGCATTTTGAGTTGCTGGTTAATGATCACGACCTTCGCTATTCGCTCCTCTACTGTCGATGGTATTAAGGTGCCAATGCGAACCCTGAGGGCTTCCGGTTTCAAAGTTCATGTTTGGCAGAGCGTGGCCATCGCCCGAGGGCAGCTACCCGCTCCTTAAGGCGAAAGGGTTGCCAGACTGTGGAGGAATGGTTCGGGGGTGTCCCTGAAGAGGAGGCCGAGGATTTCACGCTGGCTTAGGAGACTTCAGGGAATCCGCGGCTCTTGCTCCGTCCCCTCATCCTCCATCGGATCTCGTCGACGTGTCAGGAGGGTCAAATGAGTTGGCTCAGGCGAGTGAGCGCCTGGAACAGGCCCGAGGAGCAATCGTTGGGTGATTGGGGATGCCGCTCCTGGCTCCTAGCAGCTCTCTTCTTTCTAAGCGACAACGGGAGGCCGCGGTCGATAGTTCCAGGGTGGGGGTGGCTAAGAAGGCCCGTTAGGAGGAGGTGGCTGAGGCTATCAGAGTGACGAGAGACCAGGATGACGCAGCCCCTGTACTAATTCCCGGGGTGACTACCCCTATGGCCAGTGGTGTTACGTCTGCTCTGTTTACTACCTCGGGGATGGTCCCAGCAACCTCAGAGGTTGTTCCCTCGTTGTCTGATATGTAACAGCAAGTGGTGGTTTCAACCACCCCCACCATTATGCCGAGAGGTAACCCTTTGTACCGTATCTTCAGGTGCAGGGTCGGATTAGTGTTATCTAACATTTGTGTTGAATCAATAAAGGTACGATTGAGGAGGCGATCCCTATTCCTTCCGATGAAGATGGGGGAACATGAGATAAGGCAGAGCTTAGCAACTCAGGTAAGAGTGTGGTCGAGCGTCGTGGATCTATTTCTGCTGAACCACCTATGAGGTTCTTTTCAGAAGTTTTTGTTTATCTTCTTCTTGTATTTGTAGCTGATCCGGCCTCGGATGCCGCTGGAAAAGAGTATTCTCCCTCTTGGGATGACCAGTCAGCTGAAGAGGGCAGTGAAATCGATAGTGAAGATGATGACTCACCCCATGAGGCGATATCGAGTGACGAGGGATCATCTGACTCTGAAGGGGAGACTCATGCTCCTGAAGAAGCATCGGTCGAGATAGGGTCACCGGTCCAGGGGGCTTCTGCCTAAGGGGAAGCATCTACCTATGTGGTGGTTGATTCCTCACTCCCTATCTCGACAATCGCTAAGATTGTGCTCAGATCCGTGGTCGAGACCTCAATGGAGTCGGCTCGTGCCTCAGCCTCAGCAGTGTCTATTACCATTCCCGCTGTTGTGGTTATCAGTGCTTCGGCCCTGGTTCTGGTGATGACCTCGACAGTCGATGGGGCCAACCATTCTCCTTTGGCTCGTTCGTGTAAAAAGTTGGTGGATCGAACTATTGCCAATCTCCAAGACACCCTTACAGACAGCATCAGGCTTGCATTGGACGAAAGCTGTCCCTTTGAGGAGTTCAAGGAGGCCCTTGAATATCACATGGGCTTCTTGATCAGGCTACTGGGTCCCTCCACCGCCAACCCGTACTTCAAACATTTGGAGGAGGCCGAACGGACCATCCGATAGCTGCTTGCCCTTCGTACCATGAGTTCCGAGATCCTCCATCTTGCTTCCGGTGAGGTCCAGATAGCATTGGAAGAGCGCAATCATAGACTGGGGGAGATGATGTCGTTGGAGGCAAGGCTGATGAAAGAGCTGGAGCGCGCTATGGCTGAGAACAAGCGTATGAGCCTGGCGCGCCAAAAGGCTGACTCTCATATCTCCCGCCTATCTTTGGAGATAGCGGAGACAAAACAAACTATCTCTAATGCGCAAGCCTTATTGTCTACTCAGGAGAAGGGTAGCGAATAAGTGATAGGGGAGTTGGAGGAACTTGGGTCTCGACAGTAGCTGGCCATCGATGCTATTGAGGAGAAGGGTTGAGCCTTCAAAGAGGCGAGACACACTGTCCAAGACTTTCTTTTGTGCTCTGAAGAGGATATTTGTCGAGAGATCCTGAGGAGGCTTGAGCTCAAATGCGCCGAAGAGATTCGCGATCTGGAGTCGCGGCTGAGAGATTTGTAATTTGCTTATGATTATATTATTGTATTCAACTCTCTCTTAATGAATGGAATCGTGTTTTCATCCCAGTCATTGTCCCTTTTATTCTATGTGTGCGCATTTTGTCGCTGGTTACAGCGGGCGTTGTCAAATCCACTGTTGGTTGATTCCTACCGGGTGACTCTTGGCCATGCCGAAGTCCTTGCTGCAGGCGGATCTCAGCTTTAGGTGAAGCTGTGAACAATTCGAGTTCTGCTTGAGTCTTGATTGGGTTTAATCTTCAGATGAATTTGAAAGTGGTTCGAACCCCCACTGTGATTGAGCCTTAGTTAGGCAGCTTGAAATAGCGTGCGGGTCTGAGCCTTCGGGCGAACTCAACATAAATGAATTTGTCTGACGAATTTAATTCGTGGGTAGGCTTCATTTTGGTAGGCCACACGACTATTAATTAAGACGATGTGGGCACATCTTTTCATGTTAAAGGCGGCGTAGGTGGGGTTCCTCATTCTTCGTGCCTGACCTGAACCGTTGGCCAGAGATCATGTCGGAAACTTACGCATCTCGACCGTTCGCATGAGATTCGACATCATCTTGCCTTATCTGTGAGTGTTTGATTCGAACGGTCCAATCGAACGGTGGGCATTCACCCTTGCCATGTATTTAATGCTCCCCCTTTCTGCGTTAATGGATGTCATGGCTTCCAATTACCTTTTCAGAAGAGGCGCTTCTTTCTTGTTGTGCTTATGATGGCGCCAAAGGTGAAGAGGACCGCTTCATAGAAGGGCAATGGTGTTTCCTCCTCTTCCGTCGCCGAAGCTTCCACCGCCGAAGGTATTTTGGCGTCTGGTCCCTTGTCCGGGCCGATCATGGGTCTGTAAGGTGACATCCCCCACTCTTAACCCTCTCTTTTCTTTTTGTTGTGCCTTCATGCAGTTCGGGAAGGAGTGCCCTACACCAGAGAGCAGAGGACTGAACCCATACTTATTTCTGACGACGAGTCCGAGGGGGCCGCGGCTTCTCCCGCTTCGCAACCTGTTCCCCCACCTGGGGTGGAGCCTTACCTTGATGTTCCTCTCATTGAAGCACTTACTTAGGGTCAAGAGCCCGTTCCCTTAGTCTCTATGTCTCTTTAGGCTCGTATCGAAGAGTTTGAAAATACCGCGAAGCAGGTGATTTCCCTCGTTAGCCTTGGTGTTGGGATCTATGCCGACTTCAAAAGTCCCTCCTGGATCGCATGGTTGATCTCAGGCGGTTGGGTGAACCTCGCCTCGCCGCCCGTTGTAAGCAGCGGCTTCTCTATCTAGAGTCGCGTCTAACACACCTGGAGGCTCTGCTACAAGGAGGTCCTACGGCTGACGTAGATCGCTTCTTATCTCAAGTTCGGCGTAGGGAGGCATGGGAACAGGAGGTTCGCTCGAGGGAAATGGCGGATTTGGAGTCCTACGTCACCTTCTGGCTGGACCAACAGTGCTCACTGGGGGAACAGATGGGCACTCTTACTTCTACTGTATCTCGTCTGAAGGCTGAGTTGGAGCTTGCGGAGACGACTCTAGGGGGCCTTCGATCTAAAAGCCAGAATGTTGACAAAGCTGTCGAAGAGGCGACCCGAAACCTTCAGATGCTACGCCAGCAAGATTCTGTCACCGCCTCTACCTTTGAGGGTCAGACTCAGAAGGAAGCTGAGGATAAAGCCCAGAAAGACCACGTGAGAAGGGTGGCCGTGGCTAAAGCGGAGCTCGCGTCCTTCAGCCTCTTAGACTAGGTTCTCGGTGTTCAAGACATTTGGTGTTAATGGTTTGTAAAATCATAACTTTGTTCAAATGTACTATCTTAAAACTGGATGAATGATATCCCCTTTTGATTTTTGAAATGTGTTTGTGCATGTTCTCCTTTCTGTTATTGTTGTCTTTTATCCTTCCAGCTTTTGTTTCTCTTTGTGAAGTCGACGTGGGCGAGTTCGAGTTATAGCCGGATTCCAATCACTGGCGAGTTCGGGCTGTGGACGAACTCTAGCCACAGGCGAATTAAGTCGAAGGCGAGGTGAATGCTAATTTGGGAGTAGCCATGTGCCTAGTCACGGTCCTACGTGCTTGCTAGCTGGGTTGGTGCTGGCACGTCACTTCGTATTAAAGGCGGTGTAATGAGGGGCTCTTCGTTCCATGCCCAATTTGGATCGTTCGAGAGATGCCCTTGGGCCGTACCTCATACATTACCCTCTTTCTTTGTCAAAGAGGTCACTGTGTTCCTTACTTCCTTCTTATTCAAGATGACACCGCGGGCGAAGGTATCTGGTGCGGAGAAGATGGGAGACGACGCCTCTTCTTCGGCTCCCGCACCTGGCCGCGACCCAGAGTCTAAACCTTCAGATTCTGTTTTGAGCCAGTTAGAGGAATTGGAGAACACCGTGAAGCGAGTGATCTCGCTCATCGATCAGGGCCATAGCACTTTCGCGGAACTGAAACAATCCCTCTCATACCGTGTGGCTTGCATCCTGCACTAGGGCGACTATAGGCGCGCCATACGCTGCTCGATGAGACTCATTGATCTGGAATTGCTCTTAACAAAACTGGAGGACTTGCGACATGCGGATCTGGAGCCCGAAGTAAAGACATTTTTGGCTTTAGCTCGTCGTCGTGCCGTGTGGCAGTAAGAGTGCCGAATGTGAGACATAGAAGACAAAGAGGCCCTTATTGGTCATTTGGATCTTTGCCACCGCTTATTGCAATCTGACATGGAGTCTACCATTTCTTCAATTTTTTAGGTATGATCCCACACGCAGAGAGAGAATCAATCTTGATAGGCCTACGCATTCAGAGCGAGACCATGCAAGGCGATCTTGCAAGGGAGAGGTGTAATCTTCCACTGCTGCTTCAGGAGGACGCCGCTGCTAACGCTTCTTTTGAGGCGCGGGTCTAGCAGGAGGCAGAGGGCAAAGCTCACGCTATGCATATGGTGAAGATAGCTGTGGTTAGAGCCAAGCTCACATCTTTCAAACTCCTAGAATAAACCCGTAGGATAGGAGTAGATTCGGGATACCCTGTTCAATGTTTTGCTTCTCGAATGTAATGTTATGACTCTCTTGATTATAAAGTCATAACTTTGTTCAAATGTATTGTCCAGAAACATCTAATAAACTTTGTACTTTCTCGTAGCATACACAATCTTCTTATTTTTCACTGTGTTGCTATTCAGCGTTTTACTCATACCATGGGCAGACTCAATTACTGGAGATTTTGTACCGTAGGCAAAACTCGAGCGATGCGAGTTTGTGCTGTAAGCGAAACTCAAATACCAACGAGTTCGGATTGCAAGCGAGACTCAAGTATGGTGAGTATGGGCCGTAGGCGAAACTCAAGTGCTGACGAGTTTGGGCCGCAGGTGAAACTCAAGCGCTGGCGAGTTTGGACTGCAAACGAAACTCAAGTGCTGACAAGTTTGGGCCGCAGACGAAACTCAAGTGATGGCGAGTTTGGATCGCAGGCGAAACTTAAGTGCTAACAAGTTTGGGCCGCAGGCAAAACTCAAGCACTGACGAGTTTGGGCCGCAGGTGCGGCGAAACTCAAGCACTAACGAGTTTGGGCCGCAGGCGAAACTCAAGCGCTGATGAGTTTTGGGCCGCAGGTGAAACTCAAGCGCTAACGAGTTTGGGCCGCAGGTGAAACTCAAGCGCTGACAAGTTTGGGCCGCAGGCGTAACTCAAGTGCTAGCGAGTTTGGGTCACGTGTCTGCCTACGGACCCAAATGCTTGCCAGCTTCGGCGATGTGGGCGCGTCAGTCCTCATTAATTGCGATATGACAGAATGCTTCGCCTTTCGTGCTCAATCCAAATGGTCGGTTTGGAGTCCCAAGAGACAAGGCTTTTATGGGCGTCGAGCTCGAAGCGCCGCTAGAGATCTGAGTCGTTCGATCTATTTGAGGTAGTGAATCCTAGCTGTTTAGCTTTCGGCTATATAATGTGTCCGCTATTCTCTAGGTAGAGTGCCCGTGTTCACTAAGATTCGCCTGAAGAAAACTCTTACAAAGTTTCTTTTCTTGCTCTGATCAATGGCCTCTAAGCCGAGTATTTCGAAGGGCAAGGAGGTTGCTTCCTCTTCCATTGCCATCGGTGCCGACACGATGCCGGTTGACGCTACTGGTTCAGCCTAAGGCTCCTCCGTTTTGGATTTTGCTCCGACGCTTGCCCTCCTCCAGAAGTTGGAGGCTGACCTTCACCGAACGCCTATCATGATTAGCCAAGGCGTTGGGGAGTATGATGATATGCTCCTCTTCGTGGCCGAGAGCTTGGAGGAGATCTGCCATGTGGGCGGTCATCAGCTAGCCCGGCGATGTGAGCGAGAGCTCCATCATTTGGGGGGGGGGCTGATGTATCGCCTGGAGGAGTTGGTGCATGCTGACACTTCTGACGGACCACCGCCTCTCGTGATGAGCATCATGTTCGAGCGCGACGCTCGGGCGAGGCGCATTCAGGCGAAGGAGGCCGAGCTTAGACGTTTGCACAAACGACACCGTGCTTTACTGGACAAGATGGATGCTTACCACGATGCTTGTTCTTTTTTGGAAGTCGAATCCTCTCTGGGAGAGGACTTGAAGAAATGGCAGACGGAGAATGCAAGGGTCTGTCGCCTCGCTACTGGAGTATCACAGGTTCTCCAAGGTTTGCATCAGGAAGCAGAAGACGGTGCAGCTACTCTCATCCGGCTTCAACAGAGGTAGGAGGAGAAGACCCGAGCTAGGCAGGCGGCGGATCTTGCAGATGTTAAAGCGGAGATTGCCACTTTTAGTCTACTGAAGCTGCTCTAGGATGTCCCCCCCCCTTTTTATATGTACCGCCTTTTTGCTACAATTAAGAACAACCCTGCTTGTAATAGCACTTTACACTTATGGTTATCCATTGTTTCATGTCTGCTGCTTTCTTTTTATTTTCTGGTTTGATCTGTGCTTAGGGCTATTGGTTAGTCCTTGATAGCCATCGTGTTGGACTCGTCTACGCTGTTTGTCGTCTGAGTCGAGTCAGCTATACCATTTTTCATAGCATGGCGAGCCTTCGACGAGTTTGTCTTGGACTTAGTCACTAGGACCCTCTTTTTCTTTTGGTTGTTCGTAGCGTAGGGTCGGGTTAACCCCTACTTTCGTGTTGTAGCTCAGGCGAACCCGGGAGGGTAACACTTAGCTTGAAACAAAGAGTGGTTACTTGTGTAGGCGACCAGCTTAAGACCCCAACAATGACTTGCCATTTGGCGAGTTATTTTTTGAGGGGGCGGTTGGGGCATGCCGCCTGATAAGCCGCCTTTTGATGATCATCGTCATCCTCGGGGGCGACGACGTGAATGATAATTGAATCGTTCAGGGATGTAGGAATATGACGATTGATTACTGTAGGGGCCGTCGCATGGTAGGCCGCTACCCATTGGTTATTCTAAGAGAATATTAGGATATTCAGAATAGGTTAGGTAGTTCAGGGACGTAGGAGTGTGACTACTGTCCGAAGTAGCAACACGTCGCATGGTAGGTTACTACTTAGGTCGCGTTACTCGTGAGAATAATAGGGCCAGCCATCAGAGGTGATCATTAACATGATAGAATTTCGTTGCGATCGGAGCAACTATGGGGACTTACCATCCCATTAGAGGGGATTGATAAGTTGATTTTTTTAGAGTTGAGGATTAACATGACAACATTTTGTTGCGATCGGGGCAACTATAAGGACTTACCATCCCATTGGAGGGGATTGGTAAGTTGATTCTATCAGAGGTGAGGGTTAACATGATAGCGCTTTGTTGCAATCAGGGCAACTATGAGGACTTACCATCCCGTTGGAGGGGATTGGTAAGTTGATTCTGTCAGAGGTGAATATTAACATGACAGTATTTTGTTACGATCGAGGCAACTATGAGGACTTACCATCCTATTGGAGGGGATTGGTAAGTTGATTCTGTCAGAGGTGAGGGTTAACATGACAGCGATTTGTTGCGATCAGGGTAACTATGAGGACTTACCATCCCGTTGGAGGGGATTGGTAAGTTGATTCTGTCAGAAGTGAATGTTAACATGATAGTGTTTTGTTACGATCAGGGCAGCTATGAGGACTTACCATCCCATTGGAGGGGATTGGTAAGTTGATTCTGTCAGAGGTGAGGGTTAACATGACAGTGGGAGTATGAGGGGCCAGTTTAGACTCTTGCACCAGTGGGAGTGTTAGAAAGACTAAGGGTAGTACTTCTTCAGGAATTTGCCGTTGATAGGCATCATGATCTTGTCGCCTTTTGGTTTGACTAGGCGATAGGCCCCGTTTGAATAGACTGTCTCTATCACAAATGACCCTTCCCATTTAGATTGGAATTTGCCTTTCTTACTGGAGGTGAGAATCATCGGCCTTCAGGCCGTGAGGACCAGTTCTCCCTCCTTGAACGACCGGCGCTTGACTTTCTGGTTGAAGGTCTTAGCCATTCGGGCCTGGTAGAACTCAACATGCTACTGTGCTTCAAGCCATTTCTCGTCTAGCGCTTCGAGTTCTGCAAGGCATCACCGATGGTTATCTTCGGTCGTCATCCCTGTCATGAGAGCGACGTAGAGGGATAGGATCTGAATCTCCAACGGCAACACGGCCTCGCAGCCATACACCAATGAGTAAGGCGTGGTGCCAGTAGGCGTGCGAACCATTGTACGATATACCCATAAGCTTTCACCTAGCTTCTCATTCCAATCGCGTTTGCTACTGGAGGTCAGCTTGGTTAGGATCTTGACAATTATCTTGTTAAAAGCTTCGGCTAAACCATTTGTCGATGGGTTGTATGCCATAGAGGAGAGATTCTGGATTCTGAACGTGTCGCAGAATCGATTGAATGCATGACTAACGAATTACGTACCGTTATTATGGATGATACGTCGGGGTATGCCATATCTGTATATGATGTGATGTTTGATAAAGTTGATCACATCATTGGTTTTGACTTCTCTCAGAGGGACGGCTTCGGCCTACTTTGAGAAGTAGTCAGTGATCGCGAGGATGAAGCGATGATCTCTTGCTGACGGCGGGGATATAGGTCCGACAATGTCCATCCCCCATGCTTTGAATGGATATGATGCTGTTGTGGGGTGCAGGTCTTCAGGAGGTCGGTGCATGTAATGTGCGTGGATTTAGCACGTGTGGCAACGCTTGGCGTAAGCAGCTGCGTCGCTGACCATCCCAGGCCAAAAGTAGCCTATCCCCCGTAACCGATCCCAGAGCTTAGGTCCGGGCTGGTGAGCTCCACAAGCACCCTCGTGGGCCTCACGTAGTGCTTCCTATGCCTCCATCCGAGATAGACACCAAAGTAGCAAACCGTCATATGATCTACGGTATAACGTCTTCGTGGTTGAGTCATAGTAGAATCTTGAGGCGCGTCGGCATACCGACTCTTTTTCTTTAGCATCTTTGGGTAGCATACCGTATAAGACGTAATCGATGATCGGGAGGCGCCAGTCTTTCTGGTCTTGTTGATCCGAAGCTTGATGAGTAGTGTTCACTTTCAATATGTCCTTTGGTTTGAATAGTCGTCGACTTGAGACTACGACACGTTGAGTCATTCCTGATGGCAGGGCTAGGTTGGCTACCAAGAATGCCAGAGCATTTGCGTGCATGTTTTTAGAGTGAAGCACGTGCTCGATGAGGAAGCTTTCGAGTGACTCGATCATCTCGATAGTCGCCTTATGGAGTGGGATTAGATTGTCGTTTCTAACCTCGTATTCCCCGGTCATTTGCTTGACAATGAGCTGAGAGTCGCCATAGCCTTCAAGATGTTTTATCTCTAGGTCCTTAGCTAGTTTGAGCCTAATGAATAATGCGTTATATTCAGCCACATTGTTGGTGCATGGCTCGGTCAAAGAAAAGGCTCGAGGTAGCACATGATTATGTGGGGAGGTGAATACCACCCCCACTACCGCGACAATAGATCCACTCGTGCCGATACGGGACGCACCGTCGAAGAACATTTG
The DNA here is from genome assembly GCA_022839385.1 of Asparagus kiusianus. Taxonomy (NCBI): domain Eukaryota; kingdom Viridiplantae; phylum Streptophyta; class Magnoliopsida; order Asparagales; family Asparagaceae; genus Asparagus; species Asparagus kiusianus. The sequence continues at coordinate 11,225 of BQKN01067619.1, read as the reverse complement.
CCAGACCTCCGTAGGGGAGGTAGTGTTAACTTCGGGGGGTTCGTCTGGTAAATCTTCGAACAGGTCAGTTTTCACCCCCAGTGGGTGACTGGCCATAAGATCGCAGATGGCCTGGCCTTTGACCAACTTTTGTGGCATGAAGTGGATGTCGTATTGGGATAACAGGAGTACCAATCTGGCCAAGCGCCAATTTAACGCCCCAGGCTGTGTCATGAAGACCTGGATGGGGTTGATTCGGGAGATGACATGGATGGTCTGGCCAACCAGGTAGTCTCGCATCTTTTGAATGGCGAAAACCAGGGTTAGACATTCTTTTTCGACCATGGGGTTGAAGGAAATTCATGCTAAATACATACAAAATACGCAACGAAAGACTATATGTATAATTATGCTATGCATGTAGAGAGAATGAAATACATAGTAGGACCATCCTAATTAAATCTAACATAATCCCTATATTAAAGAGAGCATACAAGAGTTAGAAAGTCATACTTTCGAAGCGTGATTCGATGGAAGATCGAATAACCCCTAGCTCTTGCTCCTTGTAGTAGAAAATCTCCTCGTAGTGGATCTCCAAGTCTTCAAGTGGGCTTGATAAAATGGGAGTCTTCTTGAGTCACAAGGCAAGATATCCACCCCCGGGTTCTTAAAATCCTACTACTTCCTCTTGCTCAAAGATTGCTAAAGTTCAGTAAGAGGAGAGCTCTCTTTTATTCTCTTATGAAAAAAACCACTTAGCTAATTTTTCATTAGTCTTTCCATAAGAAAGAACTCATATTTATAGAGTGGAATGTGTTCATGACATGAATGACTCATCTATGAGTCATGCAATGAATCATCAAATATTAATGATTAATCTAGTGAGTCATGCAATGAATCATCTTATGAATCATTACATTTCAAAACCATGTGCTAATAAACCATGTGCTCAAACCATACCACTAAATAACTCATCTCATGACTCATTATACATGGTATGTGTATTACATAAATGAGAATACAAAATCAATATTGTATTACATAAATACGATATTTTGTAATTTTCCAATCATTGATTAATAAGTCATCATATGACCAAAAAGTCGATGAGTTGATCACAAGTCAACTGTTGACCAAAAAGTCAACTAGTTGACTAAAAGTTAACTTTATAGAAAAAATACTAGAATTCATTTCCTAAGCACATAGCATTCCGATTTTATCGATATACATAACCATTTATGTGTATCCGGTGAAATCATATATGCGTATCAATCATACGCATCACTCTATAAATTGGTTTTCATAGGATTTAAGTACGCGCTTGGTGTGACTCTAGGGCCCAACTTAAGAACTCGGTAGTGGATCATATCCACAAGTACAACAGAGGTGCTAGCTACACATGAAGACTATCCAGGTATAAGTTGTGATAAATATCTGCAAGATGCTTACACAATTTTATCAGGACCACTCAGTGATAATACTGTATAGTCTGGTCTCTTCGTCAAACCATATCAAACTATTAAGCCTAGGGTATGGAAAACTATCAAACCCTATTTGCTCAATTAGTGTTTGTAGATATTAAACTCATAACCTATAAGATCAAACTGACACTCACTTTATCTTATTTACCTCGGCCAAGGATTTCTAGGCTATAGTTATATCAAACAATCTTATGACATCAATCCCTATGCTGGGAGAGACGAATCCCTTCTTGGCATCTTAATATCTACTTTTGTCTCGGGATGTACCCAACAAGAACCGTTATGCACAATTCAATAAGAACTGTGGTTAGGTAAAAGTCTAAATACATCTTTACTGACATATAAGATATTGCACTCATGCCTCAGGTCAAGTGACTACTATGTACTATATCACTTGAGAACTTCTATTTGACAGTTAAGTATAATTACCAACTAGATGTTCTTGATGAGTCGTTCAGTCAACTCATTCAGTAATGGGTTACCTGTATACTGTATCTTGATGTCTCACATCAATGATCTAAGAGATTGATCATCTCCTTCAAAAGGAGAAATAGAGCATACACTAGCCTTAACCAAAGTGATGATATCCTATCTCAACACTTCATCAACTAGGAACATTTTAGAATATACATTACCGACTAATCAGATCTCTTCATTACGATCACTATCCGAAATGTCTGATAGTCTAGTATTTATTCTAAGGACATTATCTGTATTTTTAGAACATCAGATAAATTTGACCAAAATAGCATACTATCATTTTGAACAAGGATATTATATACATATAGGTCCTGTTACAATATACAATAATTGCCTGCAGGGTACCTATATCTAACAGGGGTACCGTTGCTCAGTGCCTTGCAGGGTCCTTCTCAGGTAGTAGATACCTTGCTCATGGCCGGCGTCGTCATTCTATGCCAGGAGGGCACCCAAAGAATGCTCCATGGCTCGTATATAAATGAGGAATGGCTTCCCTGAGACTGGAGCTGCCAGGACGGGCGGGTTCGAGAGATATGTTTTGATCTCCTCGAACACTTTCTAGCAGGGTTCGTCCCATACAAAGGAGACACCTTTCTTCATTAGTTTAGAGAATGGCTGGCATTTACCCGAAAGGTTTGAAATGAACCTCCGGATATAAGGTAATCGTTCTGAAGACCCCTCAATTCTTTGAGATTCCGGGGCGGTTGAAGCTCTTGGATAGCTCGCACCTTGTCTGGGTCGATACGAATTCCCTTTTTCGTGACCACGAACCCCAGGAATTTACCGTTGGACATTCCTAAGAATGATTTCGTGGGATTCATCTTGAGTTGATGAGATCGCATGAGTTCGAACATCACCTTTAGGTCTTGGAGATGGTCATCTTTGCTGCGACTCTTCACGACTAGATTGTCCACGTAACACTCGACGGTCTTTCGCAGGTGATCTCGAAAGATCATGCTCATGGCGTGTTGATATGTTGCACTGACGTTCTTGAGTCCGAAAGGCATGAGTGTGTAGCAATACACCCCCATTGGAGTTCTGAACGACGTGTGTTTCTCGTTGTCCGGGTGCATCTTGATCTGATTGTACCCTGAGAACCCATCCATAAAGGACATTCTCTCAAACCCACACGTGTTATCAATGATGACATCCATGATGGGTAGGGGAAATTCGTCTTTCCGGCAGGCATCGTTGAGGTTTTTGAAGTCTATGCAGATGCGGATCTTACTGTTCTTCTTCAGGACTGGAACAATATTGGCTACCCAGTCAGGGTGTTGTTCCTCTCTGATGAAACCGGATTCGATTAGCTTCTTGACTTTAGCCTCAATTGCCTCCATGATTTGTGGATAAAACCGTCTCTACTATTGTTTGACTAGTTTGGCGTCTGAATCGATATTAGGACGATGCTTGGTGATCCGTGGGTCAAGGCCTGGTATGTCCTCATAATTCCACGTGAAGACGTTGATGTATTCCCGTATGAGGGCAATGAGGTCTTCCTTCTCTTGGGGAGGTAAGCTACCGTTGATAAATATGGGCTTGGGGTTGGCCTCGTCGCCCATGTTTACCTGGAGGATTTCATCCTCAGTGGGCAGCTCGCGCTGCTCGAAATGACTACTCCACTGAGCATTGATGTGGCGGTCCCATGTCTCATCATAAAGTGGGACCTGGCCGTCCTCTGATATCTCGGCGGGATCAGCCGTAGTCATGTTGGCTGTGAGGCCTTTGAACCAGTTGCCCACGCTGATGTCCGAGTCCCATGCAGAGGATTTTGATGATCGCTCATCCGAGCGGTCACTGTCGGAATCCCCACCGAAATCACAGAACAGCTCTGATGAGGAGGTATAGCCTAAACCTCTTCGAGTCTTGTGGAAGTAGTTCGAGGTCTTTCCCTTAGGCACGTAGGCGGCTCGGATGGCCGTCTTCTGCCCTCGGTTGTAGTTTAGTCCTTCTTAACAGGTAAAGTCATAAACCATGTTGCTCATCATGTGTTTCGCAATTTGACTGTATTGCGAGAACTGAGGCGCAGGTTCTTCCTCTTCGGACTCGTCCCACAACGTGCATAAGGTGAGATCAATTCCCCCAAGACGATGTCTTTCTGATGTTTATGCCGGGCCGGTACCACAAATATTGCCCGTGAAGACTCGATCGCTTGTCCTTTCGTAGCGTATGACGAGTAGACGGGGAGGTGCAAGGAAGAGTCCTTGTACAGTCTTGCGATCGAATCACCAGGCTTAACATTCTTGAATATCGGGTGAGACGACAAGTAAGCAAAGTTAAACTTTTCATTTAAGATAATCTCCTCTGCCTAAATGGTGTCGGTTACATCGTGGCCTCCATAGCCGATTATAATTGATTTGAAGTCGTTTAGGACAAGGCCATCACCATATTTGGGCTCGCTATCCGCTTCGTTGCCGCTCTCGAGCTCCTCGATCGGCGGTTCGTCGGGATCTCGGTATAGAAGAAAGTTTGTGAAGTAGTTCTTGACGCCCTTGAAGGGTTGTCTGTCAGCTACTACTGTTTGGACTCGATCGTAGTCATCCACATACTTCAGGTACTGGTGTAATATGGATGGGACTATCCGGTTGTTATGGATCCATGGTCGTCCCAAGAGCATGTTGTAGGATGGCTCGGCGTCGATGACATAGCAGGTCACCTCCATCTTCATATCGCCTATTCGGCACTTTAGACGGATCTTGCCGAGCAGCCAAGTTCCTGTGGTATTAAAGCCAAAGATAGTCATAGTAGTTGCGGATAGACGCTTCAGGGGCACCCCTAGATGCTTGATCAGCTTCAGGGTATGATGCTTAGTGCGGACCCCGGGTCGACCTGAATTCTATCCACTTTCGATGAGCCGATGTACCCTGTGAAGTACATGGGTCGATCATGAGAGGTGCTCATGATGAGCATGTCCTCAGGAGTGAACGTGATGCAAGGGACCCGTCTTTCAGCGACTTGGCAGCACTTCATACATTTGCCTTCTGCGTCTTCTTCCCTCAAGAAGTGGGTAGCGAAGACCTCTAAGTCGGCCAAGGCTTCTTGCAGGGCTTCTCGGGTAGGTCTGGACAACCGCAGAAGGTTGTACATGGTAATCCATGCGGGGATGCTCTTTAGCTGCGCGAGCACGTTGAATTGGAAAGGCTGATTGCTCGAGCTCGGCCTATCAGGGTTCAGAGAAGCTATTGTAGCAGGTCTCGCGAGAGGTCCTGCTGGGTCTCCCTCCCTCGCGGGATACTCCCTAGCGAATTCCTTCCTCATACTAGTAGTGAGGGCGACAGCTTCTTCATTGGAGTCGGTGAGAGCAGACACTGCAGTCTGGTCCCCATCCGGAATAGCGAAAATGGCATTACAAGGTCTCCCTTTGGTCCTCCTCGAGGGCTTCGAAGTCCACAGCTCATCGTTGAGGAGGTCTGGATGGACCCACATCACCTGACCTGATGGCAAAGTTTAGGGCACTAAACCTCTCCCTCGTTGATCGTGAGGGTCGTCGTTAGTGATTTTTAGGACTGCCTTCGGGATAGGAATTACTCCTGCCGGGATCTGTACCTCTAGAAGACCTGTTCCAAAGCTCAGGGTGACCATATTCGTGGTCACCTGCATTTGTACCTTCTCATTTTTTAGGACCCCCGCATCATAGAGGGCCTGGAGCTTGTCCTTGAGGATATAGCATTTAGAGGTGTGATGGCCGAGGAATCTGTGGTACGCACAGTAACTCGGGTCACTCGTCTTGTTTGCCTCCTCGGGCTCTGTGACTTCCGGCAATTTGATCTGATTACTCTTGAGGAGGGTGTCAAATGTTGCCACCACTTAGTCCTCCCTGAAATCGTACTGCCTTGGAGGGTGTTGCTCAAACTGTCTAGGCTTCGGCCTTTGGGCCATCTTGGGCTCCAGAATGGAATCAACAGCTATGGTCTCCTTTCCTCTTGTTCGAGGAGGATTCTTTAGTGCGGTTGGCTCCACGGCTCCCTTCTTGGGGTGAGGCTCTTCCGTCTTTAGCCTTTTGATCATGTTCTCTACCTGCTCACCCTAGCGAACAAGTTCCTTCCATATCCAGGTTTCTACCGCGTCGACCTTGGACAGGATGTGGATCGAGAGATTGTTGCAGCACATCTCAATCAACATGGACTCGGAAACTTGGTCCCGACAATGGACCGATTAGTTCCTGAACCTCTTTACGAAATCGTTGACCGACTCTGACTTCCGCTGCTTTTTGGCAAGTAAGGTGGCCATCGACACCTCGGTGTCGTCGTCGAAGAAGCGAGCCAAGAAAAGCCTTTATACATCAGCCCACAATGTGATGGAGCCGGGTTCCAATTTGAGGAACTATTCAAACGCTACCCCCTTGAGGGTGTCTATGAACAAACGGGTGAGGATGGCATCGTTTCCCATGAGAAACTCGGTCTGTGCCATGAAGTAATAAATGTGCTGGGAGGGTGAACCCTTGCCGTCAAACTTTACTAAGTTGATTGGCTTGAACTTCGCCGGGTATGGTACTGCGTCCCACTCAATAGGGTAGGGTCGGAGCACCCTAGCTTATTCATGTTCTGTTGGAGTTTCAAAGCATTAAGTTGGCTCTGGAACTCATCGAACCTCCTGTCGCGGGCGCTACCCCCAGTGTGCGTCGTTCCCAGGGATGTCTTAGAGGAGTAATCAGACTGCGGACCAACATTATCTTCCGCTTTCGTTGCTAGATGAGGAGGGAGTCCCCACTCTTTACCCCCCATCGCCCGTTGTAAGGTGTGCGGGGCTTTATTCTTCTTTTTTTTCTTCTTGTTTAGAAGTTGCTCCAGAATCTCCTTCAAAGAGTCGATGGTCGCTTGTTGTTCTTCAAACTTCTTGGCAACCATCTGATCATCAGTGGTGTCCGCCATGTGTACTCTTGCCAGTGCATCCCGGCTTGAGTGCGAGGTTTCGGACGTGGCTGCTGCTGAGCAAGCTTCGTCTTCAACACCGGCAGGGGGTACTAAGGTTAAATAGTCAAACCTAATGCTCGCCCCTGTGCGACTATGGATATGCTGGAATATACCGCCTTGTTCGCGTTGAACAAGCAGATGATTAGACCCCAGGAAGGAGTCCGAATCTGGAGAACCAGAAAGTACGGCCTTACCCTTGTCTGTCATGTTGATTGTAGCGGATGGGAGCTCCAAATTGTCAGCGGCGAGTCTTTTTTGGTGGTGGTGCCTTCGTCGAGAGGGCCTCGGTTCGGAGGGTTGTTGAGTGAGCCTTTCGAACACCGAGGGCCTCACCGTTCCCACACACTGGCAGTCGGTAAGCACTGCTTGAATGAGTCTCTCGCAGTGATATTGGGGACTCACCTCTTGCATGGTGCATTTGCGAGTCAACTAACTTCGGAGATCCTCCACGGATGGTTAATGACAACCCCCAGGGCTAGATGGTTTAGCTAGGTGACTGCACGATAGGGGTTTAGTTGAACTCCCTAGTACACACCGGGTAGGATGGTTCAGTGCTGGAGATGAGCGGATTCACCTCGATAGGCGAGTTGCCGTGCTCAGGAGAGTTTGCGCCTGATGGAAAACTTCGACCACTCGCTCGTGTGGGCGAGTTTGGGAAGTTTCGCCCCCTGCTTTGCCTTTATTGTGAAGGCTTGTTCGGCTGTGTCGTTCATCCGTAGAGCGGACTTGACGTGGCTCGCTTGACGCTGGCGGCCCAGTTGCTTGAGCAGATCTGCCTAACCTAGACGGTTGGCTTGTTTTGGGGATGTGACCCAAGAACCGGAGTCCCCCTGTCCTGGCGGGCCCGCCTGGAGCATTGGACTTACTAGAACGAGAGATGTTGTGGTTAGGGCAAACCTCGCTTGAACGCGGGAGTTCATCTGGTTTGGTGACTTCTTCCGCCTAAGAAGGACTGAGCTCCGTCTGGTGTTTTTCAAGCCCAAATAGTAGTTCAGGCCGTCATACGAGGCAAAGGCCTGGGCCTCCTGCCGGGCAAGGAGCTGTTGTCGCAACTGCCGGGCTCTTCTTAAGAGAGGAGCGTTTGAGCAGACCCCGATGGCGTAGTCCGCGTCAAGGCGAACCTCCATATCCTCTCGAGCGGAGGCTTGCGAGGGTCGTTTGGCGACCCACTTGGCGGTGTTTCGCCCAGTGTCCCCGGCCTTTGGCTTGGCCTAGATCGATCTTGGGGCAGCTTGACCCCCTGCCATGACTCGGATGGGGTCCTCGAGCACATGGGCTTTGACCGTCTGAGGTCGGTCTCTACGCACGACTCGGTGACGCTTGCGGGATGCATCGCCACCAGAGGAGGAGGACAAGTACTCTTCGTTCTTGGCCTGGTCGAACTCGATTTCTAGGGACTCCACAGTCTTCCCGATAGGAACCTCGTCGAATTGAACTACCACCATTTCGGTTAAAGAAACAGCTTCTCCCACTGTAGTCGTCATCTTCTGTAGGTGTAAATTTTAATCCCCCGAAATATGGATTTCGTTTGTATTTATAAGAATAGCTTATTACAAACTAATGAATCAAAATTACAACAGAAGGGAAGGGAAGGCCCTCCTTGTTTAACGTGGGGACTCTGGTAGCTATAAGACGCCTCGTTTGGTTCTCGCACCGAGTCTGCTTCCCTTGGACGATTCGACCAAGGTTGCTGGTGAGCTTTAGTATGCAGTAGAAGCTCGTGTTGATCGAGTTCGAGTTCCCGATCTTAATGGCTATCAGGGCTGAAAGCTAGAAGAGGATGCTACAATGCAAAGGTCATGCAAAGAGCATGTCGTCAACCCCATCGAGAGTTAAGAGTCGTGGTTTAGCTAACTGATCAATTAACTATAAGCTAACCGATCTGTTGAACCTCTTCTCTGTGGCCAGAAGAAGTTCTTAAATAGAGGAGCTACAGCGTGGCCACTCCTTGAATCATGGGATATGACCATGTACTGTTGGAAGATACCATACTTGTCACTAGTGCTGTAAGCGGCTACTTGATGGGCTCGGAGTACTGTGCTCCTTCCCTTCACGTCGTGGGAAGTGGGAAGGCCCTTCCTTGTACGTGGGATAGCAGCCACTAAGTACTCTATCAAGTTTGGTGAGTTTACCGTTTGTAGGCGAATTCAGCTCTTGACTCATGCAGGCGAGGCGAGCTTTATGCAGGCGGACTTGGTGACTGCATGGATTTGACCAATCACTCGTACTGTGAGCGGCTACTTGATGGGCTCGGAGTACTGTGCTCCTTCCCTTCACGTCGTGGGAAGCGGGAAGACCTATCCCTGTATGTGGAATAGAAGCTACCAAGTACTCTGGCGAGTTTGGCGAGTTTGCCGTTCGTAGGCGAATTTAGCTCTTGACTCGTGCAGCCGAGGCGAGCTTTATGCAGGCGGACTTAGCGACTGCATGGATTTGACCAATCACTCTTACTGTGAGCGGCTACTTGATGGGCTCGGAGTACTGTGCTCCTTCCCTTCACGTCGTGGGAAGTGGAAAAGCCTATCCCTGTACGTGGAATAGCAGCTTCTAAGTACTCTGGCGAGTTTGGCGAGTTTGCCGTTTGTAGGCGAGTATGGCTCTTGACTCGTGCTGGCAAGTCAAGTACGCGTGTGAGCCCTATTTTTAGATTGTACGGGCAACTTGAATACGCAGACGGATTTCACATTTATCTGCTAAGGTAATTTTTACCATCTACACCGCCATTGTTACTTTAAATTTTGACATATCAATACTACCATGGGGCTTCACCGGAAGTACAGGATAGGCCGAGATAGGAGCGGACGTCGATGGATGCGAGGAAACAATCACGGGGGTGTCCCTTAGCGCGAGACACCCCAGGATGTCTTGGCCATGGTCGAGACACCTTTGTGTATCTCAACCTTAGCCGAGACAATTTGACGTCGATGCAGTCATTTCATTTGATTTTGGTGTAATCTTCAATTTTAGCACCCAGACTTTACAGGACTTTGGCGATTCTTTGGACATTTCCTTCTTTTTCATATCTTGTGCCTTTTGCACAAGGGCATGCGCGCATGCGACACATTCATGGTGCTTCTGAATGCACTCTTTCAAGGTTGAACGAGCCTTTTTGATGAGAATCCATTCTTCCATCGATGGTTTGGAGGAAGTGGCAGCAAATTACCGTTGAGGTGGCTAGATTACTTGATGCTTCTTGAACTCTAAGTCTACATAGTAACAAACTCCATCGACTTGTTCCAAGGCCTTGGTGATTTGACGAGCTTGGCATTGGCATCGCCTCTGACGAGCCCTCTTCGTCAGAGTTGACATACTTGGTTAGACAACTCCTTGACTGGAGAGGAGTTGTGGCGATCGGAGTCACTTGTAGCCTTCATTGGTAAATACGCCTCCTTCAAAGATGAGATCTTTCCGCACTTACAGGGAGAGGAGGATTTTGATGAAGATAAGGAGAAATATTCCTTGAACTTGACTTCGTCGAACTTGTACTCGACCGCTGAATCAACCGGGATCTTGATCTTCGGTCTCGACATGATAGTCTCGACAGCGAGACTGTTGGCTCCCACTGTGGTCGACAGCGTGTTTACGTTGAAACTTATTTTATTTGTTGAATCTATTACAAATGTTTATCATTTTACAGATTCACAAAGAAACAAGCCTTTTTATAAGACCTCTTGTTACAAACAAATAACCTCGTAGAAGCACATGTAGGATTGTTTATTGATCGCTGCTTGTGTTGGATGTTTGCCTATACCAGGGACGCTTTGATCCGTGGACCGCCGAACAACAGATTTGGGTTGATCGTGAAGAAGGCTTGGAGTCAATGTTTTTCATTTTAGAAATAAGGACTGAAGTGAATATCTTATCGAGGTCAGATGAACACTCTTCTCGAGATCAAGTGAAAGTTTAGATCGCTGCTTGAAAATGATGAAGACTCTCTCTCTCTCTCTCTCTCTCTCTGTCTCTCTCTTGCTTAGAATTCGCCAGAAGCTCAAGTCTCTGCCTAGAATCCATTTCTCTTGTGCATACGGGTGCTAGGGAGGTATTTATAGCCCCTTGAAGCTGTTTTTGAAGATAGGAAGTCGAAACAAACTTCGTGTGACAACTTCTATTTCTGAGACAGTGTCCACTATCTTGGAAGAAGGAATTGCTCTAGACTATTTTGTAACCGATTTCTATCCATTTAAATGTCATGATTTCTATAGTTATAGATGGATTTTTAGTTTGTAACGGCCTCCCCATGTTTATGGATGATCCCAAGTGATTATAAAGCCACGTGGACTATACCAAGCTCGAGAAAACTATCCAAAAGAGCGTTACACTGTCCCATGGTTTCCGAGATAGTTTCCGTGTCTTGGAAGCAATGTGTTGTCTCATA
>BQKN01067616.1:0-17604 GCA_022839385.1 Asparagus kiusianus | reverse complement strand
CACAGGCAAAGTCCCACAAAAGCAGTAGTTGATAAACAACTATTGTGTTATTTTCTCGAAAGTTGTAATTTTTGTTTATTTTCGTTGTAATCTCCTGTAAACAATCTAAGTTTAATGGAATCCACAATGAAAACGACTTTTGATGAAAACAAACTGGTGACCACAGTGGGAGCCAGCGGCCTCGCTACCGAGGCCACAGTGTCGCAGCCGATCAAGATCATCGTCAGCGAAGAGATCGAATATGAGTTCGATCAGGCAAAATTCGAGGAATACATGTCATCCTCGTCTTCAAAATCTTCCTCGCCGCGCAAGTGCAGGAGGATTTCTTCTTCCAAGAAAGTTTGCAAGTCTGCAATGTCTACGAAGGCTGCAGGTGAAAGTTCTTGCCCGATTGCTGCTAAGGACTCTGCCTGCAACATCCCTGCTCCAAAGGACTCCGCACCAGTTAAGGAGTCATTGAATCAAAGCTCACCGGTGCTGACGAAGAGAGCTCGTCAGAGACAGCGCCAGCGCCGTGCTCGACAATTGGCTAAGGCCATGCAACAAACTGACGGGGTCCATTACTATGCGGACCTAAAGTCGAGGAACCAGAAGATGGTTCAGTTGCCTCAAAGGCAAAACAATCATATTTCTACACAACTTACGGCGGAGGAATGGACCCTCGTCAAAAAGGCCCGTTCAACACTGAAAGAACGGATACAAAGACGTAAAGTGAAGGCCGCTCGTGCCCGCGCTCTTCGTCAACAGAAACAAGCAATCAAGAAGGAGTTGGTGTCTGAAAAGCCACCAAAGAACCGTAGAGTTTGGATACCGAAGGCGCCGCAAGCATCTGTTCCGGGTCCGTCTACTGCATCACCAGTGAAACCCTGGGTTAGCCCAGATTTATCCAAGTTCAAGATCACCATGGCGGATCGCCTTGGTCCCTCGGTTGACGATCGAGACAAAATCCCGGTCAAAGAAAATTTAAGTCCGGCAAATAAACCCTTAGTGGTTTCCTATACAGGGGGTTATAAACACCCTCCTGTCAGAATTAATCCAGTCCAAAACGAGAGAATATCAGTTCATGATCGTCTAGGATCTGTGAAGACTCCACACCCGCAAGGGGGTGTATTTAAAAATTTAACCTTGGATCGCCCAGAAGCAACGAATAGTCGTCCTGTGCATGCTAACAAGGTTCCCAAACAAAGGATAGGTTGCTCAAATCACAACAATGATGAGCTGTACTATCAAAATAACAATTCGAGAAAAAGAATTGTCCGAGAGGATGAGTCTCATTGCGCTTGCGAGAGACTTATTAAAGCGGTATTGATGGAATGCAGTTGCTCAGAAGCAGGAGCAAAACGTATTTCTGTATTTCAAAGACTGTCTACAGAAACGCCAAAACCCAAAGTGAGGCGCTTCAACAAAAAGAAATCTGCAATTCGACGAGATAAATTCCCTAAGGTTACTATTAACATGACCGGCAGAGGAAAACAGCATTTAGTCAACCCTGACCCTGATTTCTCTTCAGAAGGAAGAGTTGAGCGGGGTCTTTCTCAAAGAATGGCGCGGTTGCAACGAAGGGCTAATCGGCGCCGAGACTATAAAAGAATGCACGAAGGTTTATCATCAGAGGAAGAGCTCTCAGATACTTGTTCTGCTATTGCTTCAGATGATACCACGTCCAGTGTGAGGTGACCCAGAGAATCATTCGCCATCACACCAGATCAATTGGCTCAGATACTACAGGAAGCGTTAGCCAAACAACGCGAGGAGATTAGAGCTGAGATCAAAACGGAGATGGAGTTAACGATGCAGCAGATGCGAGATTTGCAAGCTCAACAACACCAACCGGAATCGAGCCAGAAAGCAGAATCCAGTCAACGTAACGTTATACCGGTGTGTATAACTGCAGACTATGATAAAGAAGATGAGACAATCTTTGCTGATCCTCCTCCCGATAAAGACAATTCTGGAAGCGGTCCATCAAAATCAACCACTCAACCTCTTCAAATCTATGTGAAGAAGGATGAGGAAGAAGACAAGAAAATACAGGATCTTGAGAGCATGGTCAATGCACTGATGACGGCCCAAGAAGTGAAGAAGACGGGCATTCCATACCCGTACCCGAGGGAGTGGGATCTGATTCCTTATCCCCTAAAATTTAATTTGATTAACTTTACTCCTTTTGATGGCAGGGGTTCACCAACTCAGCACTTGATTTATTTTAAGTCACATCTCGGCGCAATATCAGGAAATGAAGCCCTGATGGTTCGGTCATTCGTAGGAACCCTTCGTAGGTCTGCCTTCGATTGGTACCGACGCCTGAAACCCGGAAGCATCACTAGCTGGGGAGATATCGAAGAATTATTCCTCACCAATTTCTTCGACGACGACACGGAAGTCTCTATTGGCATGTTGTTGGACGAAAAGCAGAAGAATGGGGAGTCGGTCGACGTCTTCGTCAAACGATTCCGGAACAAAGCAGTGAACTACCGAGATCCACTCACAGAAGAATTCATCCTACAGACATGTCACAATAACTTGTCGTTGGATGTATTAGAGGTTATGGGAGTTGTACCCTCTAAAACTTGGAAGGAGTTGAAGGTGAGAGGTGAGCAAGCTGAACGGTTTCTCAAAAGAAGGAATTTGGAGAGAGGTCAGCCATCAACCAATAATCAAAATCAAAAACAGAACTTCAATCCTCGAGGCAGAGGAAGAGGGTCCGTAGCCGCGGTGGACGCGCATCAAACATCACAACAGCCACCGCAACAACAACCACAGCAATCATCTTTCTAGTTGGCGCTAAATCAGAATCAACAGCCTCCGAAGCAGTTTAAGACTTCTGAGCCCAGATTTCTAAAGGAGTATTCATTCAAGGATGATGAAGTTCCGGTCATCTTTAAATATTTGCTGGATAACAATAAGATTAAGCTTCCACCGGTCACAAACCAAGAAGAAGCGAAGAAGACTAATGACCCAAAATACTGTGCATATCACAGGAGGGTCCACCATCCCACTAAGGCGTGTTATGTCTTGAAAGACAAAATACAAACCTTAATTGATGTTGGTATTGTGACACCGAAGCCAAAGGAGAAGAAGGTGGGCGCAAACGCGGTCTCTATTAGCTTTGGATCGGTTCCTTTGTCCTGGTTTCAAGCCGAACCAGTGTCAAAGGTTAAGATACAAACCATCAACGTTGATCCTCATGGACAGCGCCAAAAGGGACTTGTATCACACACGACCCCTAATGGCGAAATCCTTTGGGTTCATCCAGATTTGCTTGAAGATGAACAGTGGACGACATCCACATCGGAGAAGAAGTCAAAAGGCAAAGGAAAAGAGAAGTCCTGTTGCGGAGCCTCGGCGATTCCTGAGAAAGATGACGAGGAGATAGCAGCTTTACCACTTTCTGATGAAGAGCAGGAAGTTTTCGCTACAAGGGGTGGAAATGAATACCATTACCAGTATCCTGAAACTTCTAATTCCAACGGTAAAACTCTTGTAGAACTGGGGGTGGTTACGACCCCACCCATAGCAACCGAGAAACCTCAGAAAGTTGTTAAGCAAAAAGAGAAGGAACCTTAACCCAAAGAAGTTCAACTTCCAAAGCAGCCTCGTTTCAATAGACCTATTAGACGAGACAAACCGGAAAGCTCGAATACTCCATAACGCTTCGATGTCATGACTCAGTTGGCTAATATCCCGGAAAGGATCACGCTGTACGAGTTACTACGTCTCTCAAAGGAGACCAGAGAAGCCTTACAAGAAGCCTTGGCTGATTCTGAAGTATTCCTCACTCAGATCAAGCCAATTCCTAAAGAGCCAGAGTCATCAGTGCAGCATTGCAATCTGGCAGCTACCAAATTTCCTTGCATTGCTTTCACAAAAGAAGATATGCAAGTCAGGAATTCGAAGCATGATAGACCGTTATATTGTACTGGATATATCGGTTCGAGCATTGTCAACCGGATTCAAGTCGATCCGGGTTCCGCTGTTAGCATCATGCCACTTCGGTTGATGTACTACCTCGGAATTCCCACCAGCAAGTTAGCCTCCACAGGAACGGTCATCTACAGGTTTAATACCAGTGGGTCAAGACCGTTGGGAAAAATCCGGGTGAAGTGTCAACTCGGAGATTTGAAATCTGAAGTCACTTGCTATGTGATCGATGCAGAGACTTCCTATAACTTACTGTTGGGTCGTCCATGGATCCACGGTAATCTTATAGTTCCCTCCACCCTCCATCAGTGTTTGAAGTATGTCGACACTAATGAGGAGGTCAAGACGGTGGTCCCGGATAAGCAACCATTCAAGGGGTTAGAAAATTACTTTACTGACTCCCTTCTTTATGGTGCTGAATCCGATACTGAACCATCGGCCCATGGCACAGACAGCGGAGAAGAAGCTGATACCGAAGCCGGGCTCGATTATAGTGAAGGTCTTGTACTAAATGACATTGAACCTCTTGTAATCGATCTTGACGGTGATGAATCGTCGGACGAAAGTTGTAACTGGCAACTTGCCGATGAAGTAATAAATAATGACTTAGAGTACTCGTATTGTCTCGATAATGTAATGCAGGGATTGTATGATAATCCTAATCTACACATGCCACTTCGCTCGTCTTGCACGACGACGAAGTATCTGCAAAATTCACTCGGGACAACGGTAATCCTACCTACAAAGACAGGGGGTGAGAAAGAAATAATTTTTGGAAAAGGGGATCCATCCCCAACTCCGGATCTTTTCTTGGACAGCAACTCAGATGAGGAAAAGCCGGGGCGACATTTCTCTCGGTATAGTTCACAAGCAAATGATTACATGGAGAGGCAAGGCTATGACCTCTCGCTCGGTGAAGGTCTTTATTTTGGTCAAGGAGTTAGGGTTCCACCCCATTCTACCTATGTACCAAAAGGAAAACCGGATAATTATTACACTCATAAAAGAGGTCTAGGTTATACTTCGTCATCCGATGACGAATATTGCCAACAGATCATTAGCCAGCTGAGAAATGAGAGCGGGCATTCATCCGATACTTCAATGTGGGACTCTGACGTGAGCATTGGAGAGAAATTCAAAGCTTTAATGTCGAACATGGCGACAGTTGATCCTTCCACAACTGAAGAAGACGACCAGTTACCTATTTGGGAAGATCCCTGGATGCATTACATGAATATCCAGTACGGAGATCTATTTGAACAAAGAGAACCTCCTACTGAGGATAAAGTAGTCCAAATTAATATGGGTGACGAAGCTAATCCGAAACCTATATTTATCAGCGGTGATCTTCCACCAGATAAAAAAGAGGAACTAATCGCCCTCGTTAAAGAGTATATCGACGTTTTCACTTGGAACTACGAAGATATGCCAGGACTCGATCCAAATGTAGCAATGCACAGCCTTAATATAAAATCGGATGCTAAACCTGTCAAGCAACAACAAAGACGGTTTCGTCCACAAATTATGGAGGCAATAGAAGCTGAAGTCAAGAAATTAATCGATTCAGGTTTTGTCAGAGAAGAACAACACCCGGATTGGCTAGCTAATATCGTTCCAGTTCTTAAAAAGAATGGAAAAATTAGAATTTGTATTGACTTCAGAGATCTGAATACCGCCTGTCCTAAAGATGATTTTCCTCTGCCCATTATAGACGTCATCATCGACAATACGTGCGGGTTTGAGAGAATGTCATTTATAGATGGATTTTCGGGGTATAATCAGATTAAGATGCATCCGGACAATGAAAAGCATACAGCATTCAGAACACCCTTTGGTGTCTTTTGTTATACTGCTATGCCGTTCGGGTTGAAGAACGCCGGTGCTACGTACCAACGAGCCATGACGAAGATTTTTTAAGAACATCTTCGGAAGACCGTCGAATGCTACGTTGATGACCTGGTCGTTAAAAGCCATGATAAAAACGACCACATTAAAGATTTGAAGACGATGTTTGATCTTATGAGGACCCATCAATTAAAAATGAACCCGACTAAATCCTTCCTCGGAATGTCGAGCGGTAAATTTCTTAGGTTCGTTGTCACCACAAAAGGTATTCATATTGATCCTGATAAAGTGAAGGCGATTCATGAATTGTAACCTCCGAGAAATCTTAAAGAACTCAGAGGATTACAGGGTCGATTGGCATATATCCGTCGGTTTATATCAAATCGGTCCGGAAAATGTCAACCGTTCTCTAAACTCGCGAAGAAAGGCGTGTCGTTCATTTGGGATGAAGCGTGCCAAAAGGCGTTCGAGGATATTAAAACATATCTAGCGAACCTACCTATTCTCGTTGCACCGAAATCGGGCAGACCGTTTTTGATTTATGTCAAAGCGACGAGCCATTCGTTAAGTGCATTACTTGCACAAGACGACGATAACGGTCACGAACAAGCGGTATATTATCTGAGTCGCACACTGGTAGGAGCTGAATCTCGTTATCCGATGATCGAGAAAGAATGCCTTGCATTGGTATTCGCAATCCAGAAAATGCAACATTACTTAGTCGGACAGACCATTTATGTTATTTCCAACATAAACCCAATCCGCGTATTCATGACCCAGCCGGCATCCATGAATTGGCGTTTAGCCAGGTGGGCTTTACTCTTATCGCAATACGACTTGTACTTTAAGCAACAAAAATCAGTTAAAGGACGAGCTATTTGCGATCTTTTGGCGGAAAATCCTACGAAGGATGTGGTCGAATTATACGACGATCTGCCAGATGAAACTCACGAAGTTAATGCCACTTCACATCAACAAGTGTGGCAATTGTACTTCGATGGGGCTTCCCACGCAACCAACGTGACGAGCGCACCCGGATGTTCTAAAATCTCCTCAGGAGTGGGGGTCGTTTTAGTTTCCCCGGAAAAGCATGTCTTACCCAGAGCATATTCATTGACCAAACCATGCTCTAATAATGTGGCAGAGTATAATGTATTGATAATCGGACTCAATTTTGCCAAAGAGCTGGGGGTCGAATACCTTAAAGCTTTTGGAGATTCTCAACTGGTAGTTAATCAAATACGAGGAGAGTATGAAGTCAGAAATCGAGACTTGATTCCATACCACCAGGTGGCCATCGAAATGGCAAACTCGTTTGAAGGATTTTTCATCGAGTATGTTCCACGTCTCCAAAACGCGTACGCAGACGCATTGACGGCATTATCTGTATCTTTGGCTCAACCTCCCGAAACAGAGCAGTTAATTACAGTAAGGACTCACCAGTTTATTGTTCCAATCTACGATTCGAGTGTTAAAGAAGCATACCCAACAGGGGTTAAACCCGAAGTTCGAGATTGGCGCTTTCCCATTATCGACTACGTTCTACATGATATATTGCCTGAAGATGTAAGAGAAAGGGAATCGATTCGGCGAAGAGCATCGAGATTTTACTACAACGCCACAGCGTAAATGTTGTATCGACGATCGTACAATGGTCTTTTACTCCGTTGTTTATCTGGCAAAGAAGCAGAGCAAACACTCAAAGAGGCGCATGATGGGATATGCGGTGCACATCAGCCCGGTCCTAAACTCTGTGATCGACTTAGGAGAATCGGGTATTACTGGCCAACTATGGTAAAAGACGCAGTCGACTACGCACGACGATGTGAAGTGTGTCAGTTACATGCAAATTATATGCACCAGCCTCCTGAGTATTTACACCCATCGGCAACATCATGGCCATTCGAAACTTGAGGCATGGATATCGTAGGTCCTGTTTTCCCACCTTCGGTTAAAGGGGACCGTTTCATTTTGGCAATCACCGATTACTTCTCAAAATGGGCAGAAGCTGTTCCACTTAGAGAAGTAAAGACGAATGATGTTATCAAGTTTATCAAACACCATATCATATATCGGTATGGTGTTCCCAGGCAAATAGTGCACGATAATGGTCCTTAATTCGTGAGCAACGCATTCATCAAATTCTGCGGCAAGTTCGGGATTAAGGACGTTTCATCGACGGCTTATAATCCCACAGCTAACGGATTAGCCGAAGCTTTTAACAAGACTATCATCAAAATACTGGCAAAATTGGTGAAAACCAATAAACGAGATTGGAACGACAAACTTGGTGAAGCCCTATGGGCTTATCGCACAACTGTCCGTACGCCAACTGGAACAACCCCGTATGCCTTAACATATGGGTGTGAAGCCGTCCTTCCATTGGAAATACAGATTCCTTCCCTTCGTGTCGCTCTCGCAACGGGAATGACGACAGAAGAACATCATCAGAAACGTCTCGAGGAGTTAGAAATGTTAGATGAAAAGCGTTTGGAAGCTCAGCAACAGATCGAGTTTTATCAAGCTAGAATTTCCCGGGCTTTTGATAAAAGGGTCCGACGCCGAAGTTTTAAAGAAGGAGATCTGGTTCTCGCTATTCGAAGACCTATGATTCTCACCTCCAAAAAGAAAGGAAAATTTGAACCTAAATGGGAAGGGCCGTTTGTGATAGAAACAGTCTATTCAAACGGTGCATACCGCCTGATTACCCAGGATGGTAGCAAATTAATGATGTCAATCAATGGGAAGTTCCTAAAAAAGTATTACCCGTAATATGTTCAGGATAACCTATGTAAAACGGAAAGTTCCTAGAGAATCCAGTACAGGATATTTTAGGATAACCCGATATCAGTTAATTATCTTAAATGGAAACTGATCATGTGAATAGTCTATTCTTAATCGTGATAAAAAATGATTAAGATTCTCTTACCACTTTTGTTGAGATGAGATTTAATGACAGTTAATCTTTCCTCACAAAACCCTGTAATGCGATCATGGAAAGGGAAACTCGATGATTCGTAATCCCATACCATGAAACCCCACCAATCAGATCGACCAATGATGGTCATCGGTCTGTATCAGTCGACAAGCTATTTCATGTCGAATTCTTATGTCTGAAATTAAAATTTCCCACCAAATAGTTTGTGCAAATCAACAAACTCGTTGTTATTTGTACCCTACTCCTATTCATCATTTGGTCAAACCTTACTACAGTTAGGACCACAACCAAAATCCCCTCTCGATTCGTTCCATGAACGAGAGGTCCACAAATTGGGTGATCAAACCTTTAAACAGTTAGGATCATCTCAAAACCCCCACTTGGTCAAACCTTCTTACAGTTAGGACCAAAACCAAAATCCCCTCTCGATTCGTTCCATGAACGAGAGGTCTACAAACTGAATAATCAAACCTTATGACAGTTAGGATTATTCAAGCCAATCCGGATTCTCTAAGTGAAGATCCCACTTCGAGTTTCCTTTACATCAGGAGATAAAATATAAAATTCTTCCTCTCCGATTCTGGGTTTATCTCTACCAACAAACAAAAGACTAGGAGACAGAATATAAAATTCTTCCTCTCCGATTCTGGGTTTATCTCTACCAACAAACAAGAGACTAGGAGACAGAATATAAAATTTTTCCTCTCCGATTCTGGGTTTATCTCTACCAACAAACAAGAGACCAGGAGATAGAATATAAAATTCTTCCTCTCCAATTCCGAGTTTATCTCTACCAACAAACAAGAGATTAGGAGATGTAATATGACATTATTTCTCTCCGATTTTAGGGTTCATCTCTACCAACGAACAAGAGATTCAGAACTGGAATATCTAGTTCATTCTTCACAAATTTGGGTTCGTTTTCATACATAGAAAATGCAACCTATTCACATTTTAAAATCCATGTCATTCACACATGGGGGATGTTATCTCTATCCCTTATTAGAGATAAGCCTACATCTAACACATGTAGCCTACATATTCAATATTCTAGTTTAAAGTCTAAAAGAGTTTAAGTCTTTTAGCCCAACGTTATATGTGAAACGGACTTAGATAATTCACATACTAGCCCGATTCAAACGGTAATCGGTAAAGGCATATCAAATCCATTGATGGCTGGGGATTTGCCAAAAATCCTATAAATATTATGGTTATTTATTCTAAACAGGAATGAGTAATCATGATAAAATCTCAATGAGCAAAAAGGGTTCGTTATATTGACTGAAAATGTTCAAACAAAAAAAATAATACATGTTCTCCAATTACAAAAGTTTATATTGACGAATCTGATCTTCTAGTTTTGAAAGCTCTATCGTGTAAGCCTGTTCAAGCTCAGCGGTCAGTTTAACTTTAAAGGCTTCTTCGTCAACACTCTGAAGTTCAGCGACCTCTTTTTCCTTCTCAGCAAGTCTTTTATCCTGAATATTCAATTGCTGAAACAGGTTTTCTTCAATTTGAGTTGTCTTCGTCAACTCAGATTCCAAGATTTCACGAGCATCATTGGCTTTTGCAAGTTTCTCTTCTAGGCGGTCTATTTCAGCTTGATTCGACTCTAAATCCTGGCGTAGATCGACCTTAGCCTGCATTCTCTTGGTGACATGCACCCTAAGTTGATGACTGTGGGCTCTTAACTTTTGGAGTTCAGAGTTGGCAGATTGTTAAGAATCGCGCCACGCTTGTAACCTGGAGTCCATGTGAGAAGCAATATAGAAGGGTACGCCTTTAATGCGAAGATCCTTCAGAAGTTCAACATGTCGCTTCAAGTCAACCGAATAAGCATTGATCGAATCGGCTAACTCATTATATCCTTCCTCTCTGATTTCCGATATGTAGCGATCAAGAGGCCTCTTAAAATTCTCAAAAGGTGATCCTTTGAAGAGAATGCGATCAACCATGGTATTCAAAAAAGAGACAAAACCTTGGAGATCAGAGCAAATGACGGCTTTGTCTGGATCTTCGTCGGTCAATAATGCTTGGATACGATCTGATAATGAGGAAGAAGGAGCTGCGATAGGGATAGATAAGTCAGTACAGAACATATATATGCATACACAATAATGAGCCAAAGCATACCAAGTTTAACAGAAGAGCCTTCAGCATGACCTTGTTCATCCAATGGTGGGGGTCCGGCCTCCTGAACAGCCAAAGTGGGTTCAGGAATAGCAGCCCTTGACGTATCCACTATATCAGAAGATTATTTGACTTCAACCTCGGAAAACTTTGGGTCCAAATTAAGAGGTTCCTTGGGAGAATATTCTACAAGCAAGAAAATCGCAATAAGTATGATGGAACTATAATCAGAAATTTAAGACGAATGATGGGTAAAACTTACCGACTCCGGGCACAACATCAGCCAACGTAACAACTTCTTCAGTTGGTCTCACTTTTGTTGCGACCGGACTGATTTGAGGAGTGACATTGACTTCTATCGTCATGGGATCTACAAGGGTAGTAGGATACGATTCAGGAATAGATGATTGAAGATCAACTTCGGTTCCTGCCCATGACGAGAGATCACGACCCTCAAGTTGATCGTAAGTCCCAACAATTATAGCTGTATCAGTTCTGGCAACTGGTCCTATAGTTCGAACACTTACACGATTAATCAAGTAAAAAAAATGATACAAAGTTTGCAGAACGAAAGCTTTACTCTCAGAAGGACCCGCTTCTGTTGAATCAACTCCAACGGTAGATCCGATAGCTGCATCAGAGGTTTTCCCCAATAATAGATCGGAGATATATTGATGATCGCTATCTGAGAGATCGAGATCGAGGTTATGCTCATTGAAGTCCTTAACCTCTGTTGCGTGTGCGGCTTCTTCTCCAGCAGGTTCTTTCATTATGAAATCTACAGAATATATTGGGTTAGGAGTAACATATATATATATGTATATGAACTCGCACAAAGGAGATATTAATTTACCTTCTTTGTCCGGAACGGATTCAAGAGCCTCACTACTTGTACCTACTTCTTTTAGTTTAACTAAAACAAAGCGCACAAGTCATTAGAGGAGGTACACGTTCCGACTTATTCATTTCTTGGAATTCTCTCCTGAATGAAGAAAGATTAGTACCTGTTTCTGGAGCTGATGGGTTAATGTCTGAAGTCGGTGGAACGCCAGCTATTTCGTCCCTCAGAGCATCCTGCATTTGTTGAATAAAACTGGGCTCATCAGTTTCCAGACCACCAGGAGACGCAGCATCAGCACGAAACTCTCCCTCTTCTTGACTCCCTGCAAAAAATTGAGTATAAGATAAACCCAAGTATAAAGAAATATAAGAGCAGTAAAGCGAGAATAAAGATGAATTTTTACCTTGTTCTGCGGAAGAAGAACTATGATCAGACGTCTCCTCTACAGCAGGAAGATGAACACGAGGCTTGGAGGCGGCTTTCTTTCGTCTTTTTAGTGGACGCGCCTCATCTTGGACTCCAGAGCCTTCGTGACGATGTTTGGTGCGTAATTCAGCTTTAGGAGAGACCTGGGTTTGAGCTTGCGCAGAAGGACGAGATCTTTGCCGAAGAGTAAGAGGCACTGTATCTTCCTCATCCTCTTCATCACCACTAAGGACTTCCACCGTCATTCGATTGGGTTGAGTCATAACGACTCTTTCTCTCTTTCTCCTCGGAGCATCTGGCGGTTGAGTAGGCGCGACAGACGGACGCACAAGTCCCCTCTCAAAGAATGAATCAGGGAGACCAGCCATTTCATCAGAACTCGAGTCGGTCTCGCCTGCCTCCTCAGAAGTCTCCGTTTCCTCGGAGTCAAATTCCTCTTCACTACCAGTTGGGTAGGCCGGTTCTTTCCCTTTGCTTGACGATTCAGCAACCTCTTTCCTTTGAGGCGACGTCATAGCTTCACGGGTCACTCCTCTTGTGCGCCGTAGGACTGTCTCCTCTTCTAAACCCGACATTCTCCTATATCGGGTGATGATATTGGCAGCGAGTAGCCACTTACAAAATAAGAATGTCATTCGCAGAGGCGGCGCTTCCAAAGGGAGATCGAACTCCGCACTCGTGCAGCCAGCAATACTCTAAAACCAGGCTCTCGCTCCGTCAATAAGTCCTCCTCGAAAGCTAAGGTGACGGTTTGGGTTGCCAACATACATTTGGTCATAGCCAAATTGACGAGCAAATCGACATGGGAAATAAGGTTCAATATGACAAATATCTCTCACCCTAAACAAAAAATAACCTGGGCGAATGTTCATCAGCCATCTGAAGCACCCGACATCCAGGATGGTGTGATTCTGTCTTGGGTCTTCAGCATCTAGTAAAGTCGTATTGTACGTACCAGAGAATCGAGGGAAACAGGGAAAGAATTCCCAACATTTGTGAACCTTAAAGTGTCTTGTTATGTCCGCCCATCGATGCTTGACCCATTTACAACCCTCAAGATTCTGCAATAGAGGGAGATTAGGATCCACCGTCTCGGGAGCTTCCATCAAATCTGGCCGGTGAAGGACTAACCAGGTCATTAGATAAGTGTAGGGTAGTTCCAGCTTCGGAACGGGGACATTGGCAGAAGGTTTCTTTTTCTCTTGAGTAAAAACGGAGATTAATTGCCGTAATCCACTGTGAATATCAGCCACCATAGCAGGAAGCAAGGATAATTTGCGACCTGTAGCCAATTGAATGGCTGTGTACAACACTTCCATCGGCATAGCATCAGAAGACTGATGGGGAACTACGCACCTCTTTAGCCATAAAGCTAGGAAATCAGCCAGTAAGGTGGTAGGAGTAATTAGAACACCAGCTTGCCACAGATAAGAACGGAATTTAGTACCATGCGGAAATCCGTCTTCTGAGTGAGAGGTGTAAGTCTGCACGTTTGTTTTCTCTAACAGCCGATTGATTTCACCCGGACTCAAAGAAGATAATCCGCACACCTCTTCCGAACGATTATCCAGGTTCTTGAACAGATAATCAGCGAATTATTTTAAGCTGACCTGGGGAGATTTCTTCCTAGCTTTAGTTTCCATCTCGGCCATGGCTATGTGATAATGGCAGGTCAATTCCCATAAAGTGTCATGGGTCACAGTTGACCAATCCTTCATCTTGTTTAACTGACTGGTGGTTGGGAAGAATTCTTGATATGGAACATCGCCTATGGGCAGACCAGACACCTTTATCATCTCGTGCAGTGGTAACCCGAGCTCCCCATTCTTAATGAAGAATGTATTAGTGTCAGGGTTGTAGGTCTCGAACAAACAGAGGAAATGACCTACGCTAATCTGCAGACCATACATGGTGGCACGAATTGGGGTTGACAACCCTAGTTCTGCTAATTCCCGCCCCCATCGGTTCAACACATACTGTGTCATTCTGGTCCACCACTTATCTCCGGAATAGTGGACCCATCCATAACATCTGAAGTTCTCCCTGGGTAATCTCTTTCCTGCTGCCGCTAACCTGTTCTTCACAGTATTTGCTTGCGCAGCCTTCTCATTTTGAGGTATGTTATCCTGGCCTAAAATACCCGGATGAAGTCCTCGTACGGAAGCTCTCTCACTGGAACCTGGGGTAGCCTCCTTCCCAATGAAACTACAGTGGATACGTTCGTGGTTTTCAGTCAACCTCCAGAACATTTTACGTCTAACAGACAGATTTCTGAACTGTAAAAGCGAATGCTCCCGAGGGATCCAGGGCAAATACAGAAATAACGAGCCGCTCTCATGCAACCATTGTGCAGGCCTACAGAATGCGATCTCCGGATCCTTTACGGAGTCACCAAATAAGAAGTCCGGCTTCCTTATGCATTGATTTTCATCTTGCTCTGAGATTAAGGTAGTATCCGTGATTATCTGTCATAGGATACGACAACTACCTCGCTGAATCAATTCTCTGGCTCCCTCGCTGTAATCTGACTTGAATTGGGGAGCGGACTCAATTAACGGTAACCCCTCATAATAAGAATGAGTGGCGCTGCTCTGGCCCGTAACTTCGTCAACGGTGAAGATCGTTGAAGGAAAATGGACTGATAAAAGAGATACACATAAATTGTGTAAGGATGGTCCTAAAATTTTAGAGAAAGCGGTATATCTTACTCTATAAAATATAGTCGCTATCTCATAATAGGTGTGACGATTTTCCATCTACCACATGTATAAAAGAGATATGCGTTACTATGCACGGGCATTATAACGACATATCAAAACCTTTCAACACATGTGGGATGATATGAAATCGCTCCTGTGTGTTCTGAAGTGCGTTTTGTCCAAGCAAAACAAACACTTTTAAGCGTCGATCCCCTCAAAGGAGGATACCGGCTCTTCTCGAGGGTATCTCAAAGGATACAAACGAGGATCTGCATACAAATACAGTAATGTACATATGAAATTGACAAAATACTGTATGTAAATCGATGAAAGGATGAGAAGCATACCCCCATGTGAAGCGGCAACGGGAGCAGCCCCCTCAGGAGACTGAACAGTCTGACGGCCTCGGGGAACGCGAGCTCTACGCGGCGACATGACAAATATGTGATCTACAGTGAAACCCAAGGGGAAAGTTAGGGTTTTGAACGTGAAATTGAACAAAATATCACGAAGCATCGTTGAAACAGTGCATGCAAGGTCAAAGTTGAAGAAAATCAAGTTTTTAAAGAAAAGAGGGAAATCAAACCTATCAAATCCGAGTGGAATCTCCCCAAACAATGGCACCACTCAAGTCGGCAACAAAGAGGAAGGGAAGTAGCAGAAAACAATCGGAAATCGCCCAGGAAATCGCCCAAAAATCACCTCAAAATCGACGTGAAAAATCGCCAGAAAAACCCTAAGTCGGGGTTTTATAAGCCCGACTTCGACGAGCGAGACAGGCTTCACTGTCTCGCCGGGTGAGACAGTGTATACTGTCTCGCACCGCGAGACAGCATTTACTGTCTCGCACAGCGAGACAATATGAGCTGTCTCGTATCATATAATTACAACGATTGTTGTGGTATTTTGATACGCATGAATACTCCAATAGGTACATGAGTCTAAACTGTTCCCTATCCTTAGCAGGAAGTTTCTGGAGAATATTAATCTGAATATTCTTAAGGATAACCTGTTAAGTTCTCAATGGATGTATCAATTCAGTGATAACAGATGAATCTACAAGAACAAGTACCAGCTTCGATTCAAGATCTCGATAACGTTCAATCGATAAACGCGACGCCGGGAGAACATTAGCTATTCTACAAAGAACTGAATAGACTAAAAGAAGAAGAGATCAAGGGTTGAAGCCATTTACAAGACCTTCTATACGATCTACTCAACCAAGCATTGAAGGGATCGTAAGTAAAATCTATCTTATCCAAAGTATCCCAGACTCCTGTATAAAAGAATGAGTCTGAAATACTTTGGAGGGGGTATCTGTAGGCGTCAAAAAATACTAATAGATATCCAAACATAGAGAAGATCATCCAAAAATCACATCATACTGTCTTAGGAGAAAAATCAAGACAGATATGAACTGTCTCGCCAGCGAGACAGTCTTTGCTGTCTCGCCAGCGAGACAGTCTTTGTTGTCTCGCCAGCGAGACAATGTTGAAATGGTTAAAACCGCCTTGGTAACTACCCTACACGTGTCCATTAACTGCCAAGGGACGTGGGAAACAACGTGGGCGAAAATCACGTGGATAACTGCCAAAATAACAGAGTTTAAAACGTGGGAAGGCAGTTATAGCGAGAAACTGCCAGGAATATTCGTTTTCCGAGACAGTATTTTACTGTCTCGCTGGGCGAGACAGCAAATTTACTGTCTCGCTGGGCGAGACAGCAAACACTGTCTCGGCCAGCGAGACAGTAAACACTGTCTCGCCAGCTAACTTCTTCGTTTTGTTGAGTTTTTTCAGTTATGAACTCCAGAGGCTATAAATACCCCCATAGGGTCACTTCTGACGAGGATCGAGCATTTGTGAGAGTAATCCAGAGCAGAGAGAGCAAAGATTTAAGTTCTTGGAGCAATTCCTTGAGTTCGAGCTTTGACTTGATCTTAAGAAGAACGACCATCTTACTTTGATAAGATCTTCGTTTTAAATTCTAACTTCGATAAACGAAGGAAGAATCAGTAACCCCTCTTCACGATCTGTGATTCGGTGGTCCACGAGCTAAAGCGCTCCCGGCACAGGCAAAGTCCCACAAAAGCAGTAGTTGATAAACAACTATTGTGTTATTTTCTCGAAAGTTGTAATTTTTGTTTATTTTCGTTGTAATCTCCTGTAAACAATCTAAGTTTAATGGAATCCACAATGAAAACGACTTTTGACGAAAACACTCTTCTCAACCCACCTTTGATAATTCCGCGATCAAAGGTGCTCGCACGGCAACTCGTATCACCCCCCACTTTAGTAGTAAGTCTTTTAGCTACTTCATATGTGTGGCATCATTGGTGTATAGAAATGGCCCCTCTATCAAATGGATGTCAAAAATATGTTCATATATGGTGATCTCTCTGAGGTTATCTGTATGCAACATCCTTCAGGGTTTTCTGCTCCTCCGGGTCATGTGTGCCATCTTCACTGGGCTATTTATGATCTCAAGCAAGTTTCATGAAGTTGGTTCAAGTATTTCGCCAGTCTATTATTTTTTTAGGTTTTACGAAAAGTACGACAGATTGAGCTATGTTTCGTCGTATCACTTCTCATGGTGTTGTTCTTTTCCTTCTATACGTTGATGATATGATTATCATAGAGAGTGATACTACCACTATTGCATCCTTGAGGCGGTATATTCAAGCTGAGTTTGAAATGAAGGACGTATGTTTTCTATGGTATTTCAATGGCATCGAGGAGACATACTCTTCTCGTGGATATTTATTGTATCAACAGAAGTATATTGTCGATATTTTTGACCATGCT
>BQKN01067615.1:0-15818 GCA_022839385.1 Asparagus kiusianus | reverse complement strand
TGTATATATATATATATATATATATATATATATATATATATATATATATATATATACACACACACACAATTTAGTTTTGGTATATATAGGTATATATATATACATACATGTTTTTGTTTCCAAGTTTATATAAATATGAAATTACATCTTTCATATTTATTATTTTGGTTTTTCAAGTTTAAATATGAAACAATTAAATATAATTGGAAAATACATTTTGTTTCATGTTTATATGCATACATATGATTTCATCAATATCAATTTTATTTAGTTTAATGAAATCATGTTTATTGTTTTGAAAGTTTGCAAAACAAGTATTTTTGTAAAAATATTATTTTCTTGGTTTATAGACTTAACAATAATCATATACATCTTTTATTAAGTCTACAAAATTATTTTGTAAAGTTTCAAAACATGGCTTAGCCAAAATGTTAAAATTCATATGTTTACATTTTTATGTTTTGGACTATTTTACAAAATGATAATATTTTACAAATGTAAAGTGTAATTCCAAAAATTCTTTTTGTAACATGTTTATAAACATTTCCCAAAGCTTTATAATTTTTAGAATTTTTTTACTATTTTTAAAAGCACTTCAAAGTTGAGTTTTTCTGTGCATTTCAGGTTTGTGCACGTATAAGTCGACTCATAAGTCGACTCAGGAGTCGACTCATAAGTCGACTTATGAAATGCAGCCCAGTTGTGTTTTTCTTCTACTGAGTCAACTCATATAAGTCGACTCATAAGTCGACTCATAAGTCGACTTATAAAGTGTAACCCAGTTGTGTTTTTCTTCTTCTGAGTCGACTCATATAAGTCGACTCATAAGTCGACTTATCAGAGAACCGTTGCATAGTAACGGTTAGTTTTCTGTTTTGTTTGCTTTTGGGTTTTTGGCCTTGCTTGGGTTTTTGCTGATGTTTTGGGAGCCTATAAATACCCCATTGTATTTATCTCTTCATCCAACTAAGAGAATGTTTTAAACAAGTTTAACAAGGGTTTAAAGTTTGTTTTAATTTGTTTAAAAGAGTGTTTAAGAGTTTTGTTTGTGAAGAGAATTTCACAAGAGCAAGTGGAGATCATCCTTGGTGTTTGAGCATTCACTCTTCTCCCTGTCTCTTGTTATCTATAGAGAAGTTTCCCTAAACTCAATCTAGCTTTATATTTATATTGTTTAATTACCATTTTATTAAGCTAGTGTTTATATTGAGTTTAGTTGATTTTATTTACTTTTTATTTACACACACAACCATTGAGCTTATTGTATTTGCATACATTGTATAATTAGGTTGTGGGATTGTGTGACTTAGAGTGTGAGCTTACATTGTGTTCTCACCTTGTATTAGAGAACAGACACTTTATTACTATGCCTAATTGAGTAAATCACTTTGTAATACACTTGTACACCGAGAGGAGTGTGTGGTGAGGACGGAGTCGCTACCAAGAGGAGTGGCGTCAGTGGCCTAGTGAGAGGTGATAATTTCGAGCACTTGAGGGAGTCGATACGTGAGGATCAACACTTGAAGTTGTAGCTTGTGTATGTACATTGTGAGGATTTGTGAGAGTTGTCGGTCGACTTGATAACCGAGTGTGTAGAGTTTTCGGTTAGCTAGAAAACTGAGTGTGTAGAGAAGTTTCGGCTTCCAAACCGGGTTGTGTAGTGGATTCTCCCCGAGAGTGGGGAGCGGGGACGTTGGACGGAAGGTCCGAACCTCGTGAACATATTGTGTGTTTGAGTTTGCATTGGAGCACCTTTTTTTATGTTCATATCTTATATCGCCATTGCCTATTGCTTGTTGTTAATCTTGTCCACTATCTTGTTTAGTTTGTTTCTCCCTTGTGATAGTTTATATATCCTTGCATATACCATATATATATCCTATTGCTAGGATATATCATTTTGTGTATATTGCTTATCCTAGCCCACTTATATGGTTGTATTTCATACTTGCTAGGATATATTTATTAATAAGTTTTAATTGGCGTAAAATCGGATTAGATTAGCGTAAACCCTATTCACCCTCCCCCCCCTCTAGGGTTCTTTCCTATCGGCCTTAGGATCTAACAATTCACAGCCACGGATGCAGCTCAAATCCAGCTGCCAATGCTGCCAATGCAGCTTCTAACACTGTCAACGCAGCTTCCAAATTGCTGCAAATGCAACTCATGTTCAGCTCCTAACGCTGCCAATGCATCTTCCAACACTACCAACGCAGCTTCCAAATCGCTGCAAACGCAGCTCAGATCCAGCTGCTAACGCTGCCAACGCAGCTTCCAATTGCTGTGTCCGAGCTTCCAGACGCTATGTTCGAGCTTCCAGACACTACTGTTAGACCCTAGAGGGAGGGTGATTAGGGTCTTATGCTAATCCGATCCGATTTAAATACCAATTAAAACTTATTAACAAATATATCCTAGCAAGTATGATATGCTATGTTTGCGTCGAAAATTACTATTTTTATTGCTATCGAATCTATTACAACTTTAGTCGTTACAATAAACTCGAATAAAATATAAAGTTGATCTTTTTATAAGATCTCCTTACACAATGAAAATAAAACAAGTTTACAACTTTATCAAACAAACGCAGGGAGATCGTTTGTCGGTCTTCTGCTTGCGTGGGTGTCTTTGCCTGTGCCGGGGTTTATCCGTGGACCACCTTAGATCTGGATCCGGTTGATAGAAAATTGGGCAGAGCTTCACCTTTACCGGGGGAAGTGTTTGATTTGAAGCGCTGAGATCGACCAAGCGAAATCAGAACTCTTCTCGAGATCAAGACCAAGCCTGATCTCAAGGAACGGACAAGAACGGGCGTCGGATCTCTCGAACTCTCCTTCTTTATGCCGAAGAACTCGCCAAGATCTGTCCACCCTCAATGAAATTCGTGCTCCCTTTGACTCCTCAATCCGGCAGCACCTCCTCGTCTTGAATAATAATCCCCCCTTGCTGAAAGGAGGCCTTAGGCTTGTATTTATAGTGCTTCGAAAGCGGTTATTTGGATAAGAACAAGTGATTTGACTCTATCTTCAGTTAACAACAGCCTAATCACGTTTGGGGATGATATCAAGTCAGTTAGGAACCCCTGGAACAGATAAATCCTGTGAAAACAGCTTTAAAATCGTCAAAACATGTTTTGGGTTCCAGACTACGCGGTGTGGGTCGGACAGATCCGACCGGCGCTTGCGCGGGTCGGACCAATCCGACCCGCGTTTGCGCGGGTCGGACTGATCCGACCTGCCGCCGCGCGGGTCAATTTGAGATATCTTTGGTATTTTGGGCTTAACTCTTACGTACGACCTCCGATTAAGCTGATTCAAGATGCGTTAGAAAGCTGACGAAGAGATCTACAACTTTTATGTATTGAGATTTTTCAGATTCAAATCACAGCATAGTCAAAACTTTGCTTCTTTGTACGGTCAGATTACTATAGCGGCAGTCGGATAACTGTAGCACTGGTCGGACCCGACCCGTGGTTACTGTAGCTTATAGCCTGACTCGCTGTTACTGTAGCACCAATCCGACCCACGGTACTGTAGCACACCATCCGACCCGCTGTTACTATAGCACACCTAGCCTGACCCGCGGTTACTGTAGCACACCATCCGACCCGTGGTACTGTAGCACACCATCCTACCACACTGTTACTGTAGCACACCTAGTCCGACCCGCGGAATGAGGCGATTCAAGATGCGTTGGAAAGCCGACGAGGAGATCTACAGGCTCCCATGATTGAATCATATGTGAAATAAATAGGACACGAAGGGTACCCCGCCTTTTGTAAACGACGCGAGGCTCCCGATCAGCTCTCATTTTCGTTATTCCGAAGTTCTGTTGCTTCGTATGACCGGTCGACTCACTTCATGTGTTTGTCATTGTCAAACGAGCTCCTGTGACTCTAATAGCGATGTTTATCATCTTCTCTCTGTCTCGAGCCGTGTGCAGACACCCATAGGCATTTTTAGATGCCTACAGATACCTCCTCCAAAGTATTTCAGACTCATTCTTTTATAGAGGAGTCTGGAATGCTTTGGATAAGGTATGCCATCTCCTCAATTTCGTAGAGTGACCTTGAACTACCTCAATTCTTAACTTCTTCAGCCTCCAATCTATTCATTGTTTCATCGAATAGATGAAGTTCTTTCGGCACTGCGTTTATCGTCTGACCGTTGTCGAAATATTGAACTGAGATTGGTGTGTAAGTTTCTGAACTTAGCTCGTGCCATTGAGTTGACTTTGAACTGATCATCTTCGTCAGAAATTCATATCTGATTCTGATTGAACTCCATGAAATCATCGTTTGCCTTATTTGGCAAGATTGCTGATGCGTTGACCGACATCGATCTTTGTTCTAATGCGTTGACCAGCGTTAACATAGTTTATACTCGTACGTTTGCTAGAGTCTACACAGTTTAAGCTCTTAAGGCATTGGAGCATGGCGGTCCCAAATGTTGGGCTGCAGGACCAACTATTAAAGCTGATTCATCTGCATGTATGGGTCTTATCCCAAATTTGTTGCATGTCCAAGTCACGAGACCAACTAATGGGGCTGGTGCGTTAGTGACTTTCGCATATATAGGATTTTTGGCAAACCCTCAGCCATCAACGGGTTTGATGAGCCTTTACCGACTATCGTTTGAGTCGGGCTAGCATGCGGATTGTTTAAGTCCGTTCCGTATGTGATGTTATGCTAAAAGAGTTAACTCTTTTAGTGCTACGATATTGAATACGTAGAATTCGTCTTTCTCACGTGAAAAGATTAAATGGCAACGCGTATTAGGCGTAGACTTTAAGGTTTTTGGCAAACCCTCAACCTTCAACGGGTTTGATGTGCCTTTACCGATTACCGTTTGAATCGGGCTTACATGCGGATTGTTTAAGTCCGTTCCGCATGTGACGTTATGCTAAAGGAATGAACTTCCTTAGACTTGATGCTACGATATTGAATACGTAGACTTTGTCTTTGTCACGGGAATAGACTACCCGGCAACACGTGTTAAGCGCTGACTTATCCTTACTTAGGATTTAGGATAAAAGTCTTCAGAATCGGATTCTGATGTCTTCTTCAATCGGTAAAAGACTAAACCGGCAATGCGTATTAGGCGTTGGCTTATCTCTGCTTAGGCTTCGGGATAAAATTCCCCGTGCGTGTGAGGCACGGATTTTGGTGTTATTAATAACAACCTGCCACAATGTCGAATATGTGGGCTCTCGTTCTTTTTACAGTTATGAACTAACCGGCAACGCGTATTAGGCGTTGACTTATCCCTTCTTAGGATTTGGGATAAAATTCCCCAGACTTGCATTCTGGTGTCTTTTTCAATCGGTGAAAGACTAAACCGGCAACGCGTGTTAGGCGTTGACTTATCCCTACTTAGGATTCGGGATAAAATTCCCCGCACGTGTGAAGCACGGATTTTGGTGTTATGAATAACAACCTACCACAATATTGAATATGTGGGCTTTTGTCATTTTTACGGTTAAGGACTAACCGGCAACGCGTGTTAGGCGCTGACTTATCCCTACTCAGGATTCGGGATAGAATTCCCCGCGTGTGTAAGGCACGGATTTTGGGAGTTGAAAAAAAGTGGTGTCTTCTCTTGGGGCAAAGACGAACCAAAAATGGGAGAGGAAGAATTTTATATTCTATCTCCCAACACTGAAGAGGAAGAATTTTATATCCTATCTCCAGTTGGAAAGGAGACTCGAGGTGGGATCTCCACCCCCAGAATCCGGAAAGGTGAAACAAGAAGTGAGATCTCCACTCCGAGAATCAAAAAGATTTGGATAACCCTAACTTTCGGAAGGTTTGATTACCGAACTATAGATGAATTTCTCATTTATCGAGAATGAATTGTGGTTTTGGTCCTAACTGTAGGAAGGTTTGACCAAGCGGGAGTTTGAGTTGACCCTAACTACAGGAAGGTTTGATCAAGCAGAAGTTTGAGATGATCCTAACTGTAGGAAGGTTTGATCGAATGGGAGGTTTGAAACGATCCTCACTGTAGGAAGGTTTGATCGCTCGATTTGAAAATGAGCCTCTCGTTCATTGAAGGAATCGAGAGGGGATTTTGAATGTGGTCCTAACTGTAGGAAGGTTTGACCAAGTGAGAGTTTTGAGATGACCCTAACTATAGGAAGGTTTGATCACTCGATTTGAGGATCTCTCGTTCATTGGAGGAATCGAGAGGAGATTTTAGCTGTGATCCTAACTGTAAGAAGGTTTGACCAGGTAAACGGTGGGGGTAGGAGTACAAATCATAGTAGGAGTGTTGCCTCATACAAATCACAGTGGGGGTTTAGTGTTTATCACTTTGTTCGTAATAATCGGGTTATCCCTAAGAAAATTACATGTAAAAATTCTTCCGGGAACTTCCCGTTACATGAATCATCCACCCCCAGCTTCCTTCGCGAAACTGGGTCTAACATCATACTGAGTTACATGACTGGGTTATCCTTAAGAATATTACATGTAAAAATTCTCCAGGAACTTCCCGTCAAGAGTGGGAAACAGTTTAGGCTCATATACCTATTGGAGTTTCAGAAGGAGCAGTTTATACTCTTATACTTGTTGGAGTGTCAGAAGGAGCAGTTTATACTCTTATACTTGTCAGAGTGTCAGAAGGAGCAGTTTATACTCTTATACTTGTCGGAGTGTAAGAAGGAGCAGTTTATACTCTTATACTTGTCGGAGTGTTCATTCGTCTCAATTGAGCGATATAACGCCGGCTTCAACCAAGGTTTGGATGCTATTTTTGAGCGCAAAGCAATCGTTGGTGGGATGAAAGATCCTCCTATGGTACGCACAATATTTCGGATCCGCAGTGTTGTCAGCTTCCTCCTGATTTACGACAGGTGGCAGCTTGATCTTATTGTTTTCAAGAAGGGACTCGAAAATAGCTGGAACATCTTCATCCTTGAAGGAGTACTCTTTTTGGAGTCTTGAACCCGAACTCTTCTGCTATCTTCGGGGTTGCTGTTGTGACGTCTGATTGGCGTCAACAGCTGTTGCAGATGTTTTCTCTTTACTACGGGAGGCGAAATTTGATTTCGGAGAATTAGTCGTTGGTTGGCTCCTCTCGGCCTTCCTCCTTCGGAGGAAGCGTTCGGCTTGTTCACCGTGCATCTTCAAGTCCTTCCAAGTGTTAGACGGTACGACTCCCATAACTTCCAATATCTCAATAGATAGGTTGTTATGACATGTCTGGAGGATAAAGTCCTCCGTGACCGGATCTTGGCAGTTCATTGCTTTATTCCGAAAGCGCTTGACGAAGTCGTCGACTGTCTCATCATCTTCTTGCTTCTCATCGAAGAGTGTCCTTATGGATACCTCGTCGTCGTCGTCAAAGAAATTGTCGAGGAATGAGCTCTCCATATCGTCCCAGTTGTTAATACTTCCGGGCTTGAGATGGCGGTACTAATCGAAGGCCGGCCCGCGAAGGGTACCAACGAATGACCGAACCATCAAGGCTTCATTACCGGAGATCATGCCCAAGTGGGACTTGAAGTAGATCAGATGTTGTGTGGGCAAACCCTTCCTGTCAAACGGCGTGAAGTTAATCAGGTTGAACTTCGCCGGATACGGGATCGAATCCCGTTCTCTTGGATAGGGACATGGAATGCCGGTACTTTTCACCTCTCGAGCAGACATCAGAGGGTTGACTTTTCTCTCGAGGTCCTTCATTTTTTCGTCCTCGTCTATATCGTACTTCGGACGACTTGTGAGGAGAACAACGGGGCCATCCCCAGCATTGTCGTCTTCGATAGGACCACCCCTAGCATTATTATCTTTAGTAGGGCCACCCCCAGCATTTTGGTCAACGAGAGGGTTATCACCATCGAGGCGTTCATCCACATCTAAAACGCTACCTGCTTGGTTAGCAGTGTTGCGACGGCTAGATTCACCCATTTGATTGGACAGAGCCCGAATCTGTTGGTCATGCTCTTCCCTCATTCGTAGCATAGCCATTTCCATTTCGATCTTGAATGCCTCTTTCTGCTTGGTTAGAGCATCCTCGAGAATTTTGGCGATTTGCTCGGTGTTGATCATGAATTCCTCGTGCGATTGTCCTGGGCTGGACACCGTTTGGTCAGAAGCGACTACAGAGTTGGCATCTGATGCTTCATCATCGGAGGATAATCCCCTCTGCATTCTCTGATAATCCCTTTGTCTAATAGTTCCTGATCACAATCGGGTTAGACGATGCGATACAAGCGGGTCAGAGCTAGAAGGTCGAATCGAGTTTCCCTTATCAACCATATTGATGGTAACCTCTGGGGGTTTGTCACCTTGATCGATCGATCGTTTCTTACGGAGACGCTTGAGGTTGGACTTAGTCTTTCCGTTGGAGATCCTCTCAAATACCGAGACCCTCTACGGAGTGGTCTTAGGGTAGCTACACGCTGATAATACTGCCCTGATTAACTTGGTGCACGGGCAGTGAGATTTTGTTTCTCGAGTATATCTCTTCTGAGACTTGTTCATACCCCCAGCCTGATAGTACAACTCGTCGATCAGATGACCGTAGCAACCTATCGTATATTGGCACGACTCCTAAGGTATAATGTTGTCATCGTCAGATGAATACGTTTCTTTCAGGGGGTTTGTCGCTTTATTAGCGTTCTCAAGAGTCACGTGTTTAGAACTATGCTTCTGGGATCGCAGGATCTCAACAGGCTCTTGGTTTTGGATATGCTCCCCTAGGCAGGTGGAAACCGGAGTTTTCCCTTTATGAGAAGGCTTGAAATTATTACGAGGGCGTGCACGACCCCCAGCTCGACGAGTCGCTTGGGGGGCAGTCACCGGACTTAAGCGTTCTTTGCTCAGAACTTTGCCTCGATCCTCGTACAAAGG
Source organism: Asparagus kiusianus (assembly GCA_022839385.1). Classification (NCBI taxonomy): domain Eukaryota; kingdom Viridiplantae; phylum Streptophyta; class Magnoliopsida; order Asparagales; family Asparagaceae; genus Asparagus; species Asparagus kiusianus. The sequence goes on along the minus strand of BQKN01067615.1, from coordinate 6,967 downwards.
ACCCAGGCGATCGACTATCCTCACCTTAAATCGGGACAAATCCACGCTGTTATGGTGTTTCGTCGGAGGTGCAGATCTCGAAGGGATCAACAAAACATGTGCATAACGTCTTCTGTCTTTACCCTGGCGCGGGTCAGACTTGAGTGACCTGTGGGTTAGAGGGTCGGATCCAGGTGACCCACAAAGTGGAGGGCCGGCTCCAAGTGACCTGCGAATTGGCGGGTCGGATCTGGGTGACTTATGAATCGACGGGTCGGATTCGAGTGACCTAGGAATTGGCGAGTCGGATCTGGGTGACCTGCGAATTGGCGGGTCGAATTCGAGTGACCTGCAAATTGGCGGGTCGGATTGAAGTGACCTGCAAATTGGCGGGTCGGATCGGAGTGACCTGTAAATCGGCGGGTCGGATCGGAGTGACCTGCGTTTCGACGGGTCGGATTAAGGTGACCTTCAAATTGGCGGGTCGGATTGGAGTGACCTGCGTTTCGGCGAGTCGGATTGAAGTGACCTACAAATTGGCGGGTCGGATTGGAGTGACCTACGTTTCAGCGGGTCGGATTGGTTTGACCCGCGTTTTTCGAACTTTTTGGCCGTCGTCTTGGATTTTGGCCTCCAAGTTTGATGCAGTCTTGGTTGTTTCTTAGCTATGTCCTTCTTCTGCATCTTTTGTGCTTTTTGCACAAAAATTCGCGTGCGCGCAAGCGCGCGGCGCTTTTGAATTCGCTCCTCCAAAGTTAAACGGATACTTTTGATTTGGATCCATTCATTTGCTATTGGTTTGGAGGGGAGGACATCTGTCCGCTGTTGGGGTGCTTGGTGTTGCCTAATTTCCAGATCCGCCTCGTAACGGATCCCGTCAATTGACTCCAAGGCTCTAGCGAGTTGGCGCGCACAGCGTTGGCGTTGCCTTTGACGAGCTCTATTCGATAAAATGGCGTGCCTTCTGTACTCAACTCCTTGATTGAGGAGGAGTTCAGATCTGCAGATCCGGACTTATTGGAGGCCGGAAGGGCGTTGCAAGGTTCAGCTACCGCAACAACGGGGGCGTTGATCTTCCTTCGCTTGCGAGAGGCGGAGGATCTGGAGGAGGAGGACGACAGATATTCCTCGAACTTTAGTTGGTCGAACTCGTATTCGACCACTTCTTCAACCGGGATGCAGATCCGATATTGCGACACGACAGCTCCGGCAGCGAAGCTGTTGGCTCCCACTGTGGTCGCCAGTTTGTTTGCGTCGAAAATTGCTGTTTTCATTGCTATCGAATCTATTACAACTTTAGTCGTTACAATAAACTCGAATAAAATATAAAGTTGATCTTTTTATAAGATCTCCTTACACAATGAAAATAAAACAAGTTTACAACTTTATCAAACAAACGCAGGGAGATCGTTTGTCGGTCTTCTGCTTGCGTGGGTATCTTTGCCTGTGTCGGGGTTTATCTGTGGACCACCTTAGATCTGGATCCGGTTGATAGAAAATTGGGCAGAGCTTCACCTTCACCGGGGGAAGTGTTTGATTTGAAGCGCTGAGATCGACCAAGCAAAATCAGAACTCTTCTCAAGATCAAGACCAAGCCTGATCTCAAGGAACGGACGGGAACGGACGTTGGATCTCTCGAACTCTCCTTCTTTATGCTGAAGAACTCACCAATTGCTGCGTCCGAGCTTCCAGACGCTATGTTCGAGCTTCCAGACAATACTGTTAGACCCTAGAGGGAGGGTGATTAGGGTCTTATGCTAATCCGATCCGATTTAAATACCAAATAAAACTTATTAACAAATATATCCTAGCAAGTATGATATGCTACAAGATATGTGAGCTAGGATAAGTAATATGAATAATGAGATATATCCTATATGATGAAAATATATGCAAGTATATATAAACAACACAAGGGTAAATAATCATAAACAAGATAGTGGATGAAATATAGCTCACTCTCAATTGTAACAAATAATAAATTTGTTCTCTACAATAGATGAAAACTCAATATAGCTCACTCTCAATTGTTACAACTCCTCACAATCCAAATTATACTATGAATGTAAATACAATAAGCTCAATGGTTTTGTGTGTAAGCAATAAAAAAATAAAATCAAATCTAAACTCAATACAAAAACTAGCTTTAAAGAATGATAATCAAATAACTAAGCAAATGTAAAGCTAGATAAGAGTTTAGAAAACTTCTCAATAGATAACAAGATGGAGAGATGGAGATTAAAGCCCAAACAAGAAGATGATCTCCTCCACTTGTGAAAACTTCTTCACAAACCAAACAAACACTAAAACAGACTTTAAAACCAAACTAAACTTGTTTTAAAAACTTTCTTGGATCATTCTAAGAAATGAGGTATAAGGGGGTATTTATAGCCTCCCAAAATCTCAGCCAAAACCCCAAGGGAAAAGACCAAAACCAACAGAATCGAAAATCAGATTCTGTACACCGTTGGAGTATACGGCGGTCGACGGTGAAAATCTCACGGTCGACCGCGAGCCACTTTTGAAGCTGAGAATTTTCCAGAGACTTTGACGGTCGACTGTGGCGGTCGACCGTGGGAAAATTCGAGCTGACGGTCGACCGTGACGGTCGACCGCGAAAGTTTCTGTTGGCTCCGCAGGCTAAAAACAAAGGCGCGGTCGACCGTGGCGGTCGACCGTGAACTGATATATGAAATTTCTAGGTTTGAAAACAGTTTGTTGATTTTAAAATACTGTTTAAAAATATCAAATAAATTCCAAAAAATATAAAACTTTGGGGAATGGTTTCCAAAAAGAACTTCCAAAATGAAAAATATCATCATTTTGAAAAATAGTCCAAAACATAAAAATGTAAACATGTGAATTTTAACATTTTGGCTAAACCATGTTTTGAAACTTTACAAAATAATTTTATAGACTTGAGGAAAGATGTAAACTATTGTTATGAAGTCTATAAATAATGAATGTAGTTATTTTTCAAAATACACATATAATGCACTAAAACATGATTTTATTGAACTAAATAAAATTGATATTGATGAAATCATATATATGCATATAAGTATGAAACAAAAATATGTTTTCTAATTAATTAAATTGTTTCATATTAAAACTTGAAAACTATCAAACCAAAACATATATGTATATATATAACTATATATATACAAATCCAAAACGTGTATGTGTGTATATGATTGAGCTTAAAGTACTAACACACATAATATAAACTCCTAAACTAAATTACCCAAGCTTGATCTTGATCTTCATTAGCTTGACTTGGTAATCTTGCGGATGAAGCTTGAACTTGTATCTTTAACTTGAATGTACGTAGCTTCACTCCAAAATTCTGCCAACCTCCATTAGATATGATCGTGAATGCGCAATTCCATCCATCCTCTAACTTATTATTTGTCTACAATGAATACAAAACACAAACACTAGACAAACAATATTAGATGTAAATTGTTTGTTAAATCATCATCAAAATAAGAAGGCCAACAACTGCGTTTGAACGCAGAATTCATGCCAGAATGCGGATTTTGCGTTTGACTCATTCAAACACGAGCTGAACGGTTTCAAAACTGTTTCCCACAATCTGAGAGGATCACAACTCCACTCAGGAGTGATTTAAGGGGCGGTTACATCCTATGAGCCCCACTTAGGAGCGAATTAAGGGGCGGTTACACCACTTAATCCCCTATAAATAACTAAGAAATCAGTTTAGTTCGGATCATTGATCCTTGACCCTTCTCTTTGTTGGACCCTAGAGGGGGGTGAATAGAGTCTTATGCTAATCTAATCAGATTTTATGCCAATTAAAACAAATTATTCTTACAAGATAAATATACAAGAGTTATGTGCAAGAATAAACAATATGAACAAATGGATATATCCTAGCAAAGAGATATATTATGAGATATATATGTAAGGATATAAAACTAAGGGTGATATAAACATAAACAAGATAAACAAGATAGTGGACAATATAAACTAAGAGCAAATGACAAAGGCGATATAAACAATAAGCATGAATGTAAAAAAGTGCCAATGACAAACTCAAACAATCAATATGATCACGGAGTTCGGTCCCCACGACCTACGTCTCCACTCCTCACCTCGAGGAGATCTCCACTATCGTCACACCCGGTTTGAAAGCCGGAACTTCTCTACACACTCAGTTTTCTAGCTAATCGAAAACTCTACACACTCGGTTTTCTAGCTAACCGAAAACTCTACAACACTCACAATGTATACACACTAACTACCACCTCAAGTGTTGGTCTCTAGCCCGTGTCTCCCTCAAGTACTCGGATTTACTACCTCTCCTAGGCTTTTACTACTGACGCCACTCCTCTTGGGACAACCCCGTCTCTCACCAGACACTCCTCTCGGTGTACTAGTGTAATACAATGTGATCTCACAATTTAGGCTTACAATACAAATAAATTGTTCTCTACAATAGATGAGAACTCAATTTAGCATAACTCAATGTTACAATCTCTCACAACCCCAATTATACTATGTATGTAAATACTAAACGCTCAAGTGGGTGTGTGTAACAATGAGAAAAATCAAATCTAAACTCAATATAAAAACTAACTTTGATAAATGATAATTAAACAAATGAATATAAAGCTAGATATAGAGTTTAGAAAACTTCTCCAATGGATGACAAGAGAGAGAGAGAGAGAGAGAGAGAGATGAATTGAAGCTTTAAACACCAAAAGATTATCTCCTCAAGCTCTTGTGAAAATATCTTCACAAACCAAATTCTTAAACTCACTTAGAAACCCTTAAACAAACTTATAAAACTCTTTAAAACTTTTCTCTTTGTTAGTGGGAGAGTTGAATGCAATGGGGTATTTATAACAACCCAAAACATCAGCCAAAAACACCCCAAAACAAAAATTAGCCGTTTCTAGCCGTTACTAGCCGTTATAGGGTGAAAAGACCAAAATACCCAAAATCCAGCATTCTGAAAATTTACGTATCTAGCATTGTAAAATCAACTAAAAATAATAAATCAACTTTAAAAATTATAAAAGTTTTAGAGAAGTATATAAACATGTAGAAAGACATGTCAGAGAAAGAATTTCTTAAATATCACTTCCTATTTGTGAGAAATAATTATTTGAACACAGATATATAGTTTCCGAAATCTGCTAACATACAGGATTTTGTAAAATCAATTAGGCACAGTAAAACAACTCCAAAAATCATAATATTTTGAGGGAAGTTTCTAAACATGTATATTAACAAGTCAGAGAAAGAATTTCTAAAATATTACTTCCTATTTGTTTGAAATAACTTTCTTTAACAAAGATATACAGTTTCTGAAAAACTGCTAAAAACACATTTTTGTAAATTCAATTGAAAATAACAAAACAAGTCTAAAATTAGTAAAACTTGGAAAAATATTTGTATATATGAATATAAACATGTATACAAAGAAAATTTTCAAATTTTATTTCTAAATTGTGAAAACTCATCTGTTTTGTAAAAACATACACGAACATGAACTTTAATCATGCACGAACAAAACTTGTTAAAACTTGATTTTAACAAATTCATTCCAAACAAATTTCAAAACACTTTCCAATAGGTTTATAGACTTGATAAAAGACATATCATCGTGTTAATAAGTCTATAATCCAAAACAACAATAAATCAAAATAAACGTGTGTGTGTGTGTATGAAATTGAGCTTGAAGTATTGAATACACATAATATAACACCTAAACTAATTTACCAAAGCTTGTGATCTTCAATGAAGCTCTTCTTGGTAAACATTGTGGGAGAAGCTTGTAATTGGATCTTTAACTTGAATTACAAGGCTTCAACCACTATTCCACCAACCTCCATTGGATATGATCGTTGAAGCTCTATTCCATCCATCCTCCAACTTATTGTTTGTCTATAATAAATAAGAAAACACGAATACTAGACAAACAACATTAATGGTAAATTATTTGTTAAAAATTATCAAAACAAAGAGGCCAAAACTCTTTGGCAGCAAAGAAGAAATCTTGGGGCGAATTGCTTGAGCTTTGGAGATGAGCAATGGGAGCTTTCTTCATCCTTGGCTTATAGACCGATTTCGATTAAATCAACTCTTTCATAGAGTTTCAAACTCGTTCAGAGTTCTGAAACTTGCCACGCAAGTTCTCCACAACGTCAAATCGTGAGGAGAAGACCATGTTCCAGTGAATCAAGACGTTCGGATCGTCAACGGAGAGCAAATTCAACGCGAGCATTCGATGGAGGCACTCCATCGCTACCGTGAAGAACCCAGAATTAAACAAAGGGGAGAATCCATATCATTATCCTCTATTTTGTAATCAGAAAATCCAATTGTAATTGAGATCGAGAGAATACAAATCAAATTTCTTTCATTTTAGTTACTACAAATTTTCCACCAAACATCCAAATAGTAAAAATTTACCCCATCCTCCATATTGGAACAATGTTGTTCCACTTTGAAGGCAATTGGGATAATTTTAAAATATTTTTGTATTACTTAACTAATACATGCAATTATATTATAAATATATGACATGATATATGAAATATATAACTTATATTAATATTAATGACATAATTCAATAACATATATTAATAATATTATATAATAGTAATTATAGTATAACGTATTTATTATAATATTATATAATATTGTAATAACATAATTTAATAACATATATTAATATTTTAATAATATATATAATATTTTAATTACATTTATTAATAGTATTATATAATATATTATTATTTAATATTAATTAGTAATTATAGTATAACGTATTTATTATAATATTATATAATATTTTAATAACATATATTATTATATAATTAATTTATAAAATATTATTATAGTTATTATATATATATGACATACTTTTATAATATAATATAATAATTACTAATATTAGTAAAATATTATGATATAATATAATATAATACTATTGTTTGAAATAATATAATATATTATA